>CM070017.1:5389586-5532086 GCA_036247105.1 Cirrhinus mrigala | reverse complement strand
GGTCTATTTTTATTACCTTTATATATCTGATTACTCGTCAAAAAAAAAACAAAAAAAATTAGCGCCATCACTAATGATTATTTTGGTATTCAAGTAATCAGTTGATTACCACAAAAAAAAAAAAAAAAAAAAAAAAAGCGTTGTCACTAATGATTATTTTGGTAATCGAGTAATCAATAGATTGTTTTGACAATTAATTGAGTATTCAGATAATTATTACAACGGAGTCATCAGATTGCTATTATAAATGTATTTTAAGGGCTATTGTTCACTTAGGTCTATTTTTATTACCCCCCCCCCCCCCCCAAAAAAACTGTCATTAACGATTATTTTGGTAATCGAGTACTCAGTCGATTGTTCTGACGATTAATCGAGTAATCGGATAATTATTACAATTGAGTAATCAGATTGCTATTGTTCGCTTAGGTGTATTTTTATTACCTTTATATATCTGATTACTCCTCAAAAATAAATAAATAAATTAGCGCCGTCACTAATGATTATTTTGGTATTCGAGTAATCAGTTGATTATTTTGACAATAATCGAGTAATTGGATAATTATTACAATCGAGTAGTTGGATTGCTATTATATATGTATTTTAAGTCATTTTAAAGGCTATTCGCTTGCTTAGGTCTATTTTTATTACCACAATATATATACAATAATTGGATAATAATAAAAATATAATATACAGTAGTCACATGTCTCCTATAGTTTCAAAAGTCAGTGATCTCAATACAACCTACACTATCTCTCATTAAAGTCCTCCAAAATAAAACTTAATCCAAAAATATAATATAATATATAAAGTTATATAATATCATAAAAACTATAATATATAGAAATCACACGCCTCCTAGTTTCAAAAGTCTAAAATTAAGTCAATGACCTCAATATAAACTCTATAAACTCTCATTAAAATCTTCAAAGATAAAATGATCTTCATCCACAATTGTAATAAAATATAATTATATATGATTATATAATATAATCAGATAATATAAACTATAAAAATACACAGTAATCACACATCTAGTTTCAGAAGTCTGAACTCAGACATTCAAACCAAGTTATCTTAGGTAATAACCCCACACATGTAGCCTTTTAAAAAAGATAATGCATTGCCATTAAAGCATGTCTAAGAAATTTAAGGAGAAACACAGATGTATAAACCTCACCCAAAGCCCTATTAAGTCTCCTGAGCTATTAAAGAGCAACCACTGAGCATAAAGCAATCAGAAAGAGAAGAGAGAAAGCTTAACGAAAGCACTAACGCTCGTGTGTGCCTCATCCGGGCTCGTTCCCAGAAATGTTTACAGTAGCTAGGCCTGCTGTTTGCAGTAAATAAAGCAAGGTCTTCACTGCAATGTTGCTCAACATTTCAAGCTAATCCAGTTTTGACTCATTAAAAGGGCAACACGTTGCCTTTATGATATGGAACAAAAGCAAAATGCAGTTTTTATGGATCGCTAAAGATTTTGATAACAGCTAGAGGCTGCTAGCAATCGTCACAGCAGGAGGGAACAAACCCAACGCTTCTAAAAAGCAACAAAATGACCACGTACTCTCGATAAAAATCACAGTTTGTTCCTTCTCACCAGGCCTAGTTTCTTTTCACGTAATTGTGAGCCAGCTGAACGAACACTAGCACGACTATTAAGCATAGATAGTTGGCGGTTGTGTTTTGTTATGTCTTTTTTTAAATAAGAGAAACACTACAGCCATTGTTTTAGCTTGACGCCCGACCATTTTTTTGATTTGTGCATCTACATAAAGAAAGAAAGAGCTTCTTGTAGTGCAACAAGACATCTCTGGCACGGGTCGTATCGATGCGTACAGTGAAAACAAAAGGTCATTTTTATTGCTTCGTCTAAATGGGACGGGGAACAACAGGCATTTACTGCCGGTAGGCTTTCTAAAAATATATAATCACTCCCTCCTCCAGATTTATGTGCATTTTGGAGTCCCATCAACTGTTTACTTGTGTAATGAAAAGCGTACGAGCAAATGATGTGACACCGGCGCTAACAACATTATTAATGCATCATTCACAGCTCGCTCCTTTCCAAAAAAGACGGTCTAATGTGGCGGTCCAAGTAATATGCATCTTTATCTATGTCCACACATGCCGCAAAGCCAAAGGCAATGACAAATGGCCCTTCCTGTCATGTCGTTTTCAGCTTTGCCGCATATTAAGCTGTCTTCGTGTCCGTGGAAGCCATTTGTCTTAGTTTAGTCGTGCGATTTTCAGCTTGACAGGCAGGAATATTGTATCGGGGCGATACGCGTGTGAGGTATCGCCATCCGTCTTAAGGGGGACGTCTCAATTTTGCCACCACAAGGGCCGGACGGGCCGCCGTACGAGGTCAGCTACAGTGCATTCAATCAAGCGTTGGCTGCAGATAATAAAATGACTAGAAAGCCGCTGGCGCTCAAATTGAAACACTTATGAATCAAATGAATTTAGGTCGCCAAATAACAGAATCTCTCAATAGTGATGGTTGTTCAGAAGCAAGGTTCTGGCTTAGTATAAAGTATATTGTGTTGGGAAAAAACTTAAATTGATATTTACTGTGTAACAGCTGACATTTACTTTTTTTTTTGTTTGTTTGTTTCTTAGCTTTTTCTGACTAGTTATGTACATTAGGGTTTTGTGTTACAGCTTGTGCTATCAAATTAATATTGTATTATTTTATGTTTTTAAGATGGTTGTCAGTGTATTAAAAAGTTTTTTTTTTTTTTTAAACAGATTTTAGTAATTCTTACTTTAAATTTAAGATCAATCGGAAAAAAAAAAATGTTACAAAAAATAAAAAAGAAGGTTCAGTATGAAAGCAAATACTTCTTAAACTCTTCAAAATAAAATAAAATAAAAGGGAAGTTCAATGTGAAAGCAAATACTTAATTCTTCAAAATAAAATAAAATAAAATAAAAATAAAATAAAATAGGAGGTTCAACTCTTCCAAAAAACAATAAAATAAAATAAAAATAATATAAAATAAAAGGTTCAATTCCTCAATAATAAAATAAAATAAAATAAAATAAAATAAAATAAAATAAAATAAAATAAAAATGGACATTCAATATCAAAGATTTATTCATTCCAATAAAATAAAATAAAATAAAATAAAAGGTTTAATATGACAGCAAATACTTCTCAAATTCTTCTGTTAAAATGAAAGCAAATACTTTAAACATTATTCAACATAAAGTTAAATAAAAATAATTAAATTAATAAGATTAAATTAAATTCTTAAAAAAAATAGGACATTAAAATAAAGGCAAATACTTTTTACATTATTCTAAATAAACTAAAATAAAATAAAACAATACATTATAATAAAAATTAAATAAAGTATAAAAATAAGGAGGTTTAACATGAAAGCAAAATTGTATTCTTTTTTTTCTCCAAAAAATAAAGTAAGACATTTAATATGAATATAATACTTTTTACATTATTCTAAATAAAATAAAATAGAATCAAATAAAATAAAATATATATGAGTTTCAATATCAAAGATTGATTCCTTCCAAAAATAATATTATATTCTTCAAAAAAAAAAAATAAATAAACAAATAAATAAATAGGACATTTAATATGAAAGCAAATACCTTTTATATAATTCTAAATAAAATAAATACGAGGTTCAATATTAAAGCTTGATTCCTTCCAAAAATTACATTATATTATTATATTACTATATTAACACTATTTCAGCTGTAAATTTCAGTTCAATCTGAAAAACAAACAAACAAAGTGCTGGCAATGAGAGATGCCGCACAGATTTGAAAAAAAAAAAAAAAAACATACTAAACAATAACTACTACTATTTATATAGTTTATTTGACTTTTTAAATCTGCAATACAAATTTTGTGAATGTGTTTCTTTAACTACACATTTACTTTTGAATGACCAGCTGGTAATTTAACTTGCAAAACAAACATATGAAATCAGACATGCTCAAAAATGACATTCAGATCAGCTAGTGAATCGTATGTTAGACTAGTTCAAACCAATAACTTGTAAGTTTGAGAATGATTCATTAAAAAGAACCAGTTCATAAGAGTCATTCGTTTGAGAATCAAACATCTCGCCATATCAGTGTCATAAAATCACAATTTGATGAAACTCAAACTTTCCTGTCCATAGCAAATTCAGATTTCAAATTTGTAAATATTTTATTTGCATTCTGTAGCCCTGAGATCTGACAACACAGTAGTTAAACAAACAAGTCAGTGTTTCTCTTTTCTTTTTGCCTTCCTAAAAGAACAGGCTTTGTCGGATTGAAGGACGTTTTCCAGGAGGAATCCAGTGTAAATGCTTGTAGCGATGTCATTCTGAAAAACAAGGGCAACGTTGTGCTGGCATATTGCGAGTTGTAAAACGGCACTGGAGCATGCATCTGAACGAGCGCTCCTGTCACTGAGGCGTAAACTAATCTGACCGCAGGACTGAGCCCGGCCTGTCTGTATGTGCTTTGGGTTTGAGTCACAATTGAAAATCTGGGTTACCTCCTAATGCAGTCATTAAAGCGTTATTGCAGAGGCAAACCATCTTTAAATGATGGACATGAATCTTCTGATGGACAGGTTGGCTAATTTAATACGTTAGATTAGATAGGACCTGGCGACAAACGCATCAGTTGTAAATGTACCGAATAGGATGCACGGATGGGAAAATTATTTTCGGAATTACCCATGTGAAAGACAAATCACAAACGACATCTTTTCAATATCTCACTTGCTTCTTCAAGATGGCAACATCAGGCTCGATATGAATAAAAGTCTTTCTTATCTAATTCTTTATAGAATAAATTAAAATAAAATTAAAACATAAAATGGGAGGTTTAATATGAAAGCAAATACTAAATTATTATAAATAAAATAAAATAAAATAAAATAAAATAAAAAATAGGAGGTTCAATATGAAAGCAAATACTAAAATTATTTAAAAAAAAAAAAAAATAGGAGGTTCAATATCAAAGCTTGATTCCTTCAAAAAAAGAAAAGAAAAGAAAAGAAAAAAAGAAAAAATGTAATATAAAGTAAAATAAAATGCAAATGTAAAATAAATAGGTTTAATATCAAAGCTTGTTTACTTCCAAAAAAATAAATAAAATAAAATAATAGGAGGTTTAACATGAAAGCTAGTACTTATTAAATTCTCCCAAAATAAAATAAAATAAAATAAAATAAAATAAAATAAAAAAATAGGTTTAACAACAAAGCAAGTACTTATTAAATTCTCCCAAAATAAAATAAAATAAAATAAAGTAAAATAAAATAAAAAATAATAGGAGGTTTAACATGAAAGCAAGTACTTATTAAATTCTTCCAAATAAAATAAAATAAAATAAAACATAATAAAATAAAATAGGACGCTTAACATGAAAGCAAATACTTATTAAACTCTTCCAAATAAAATAAAATAAAATATAAAATATATAGGAGGTTAAATATCAAAGCTTGATTCCTTCCAAAAATAAATGAAGAAAAGAAAATAATCAAAAATTAAAATATAACGTAAAATAAAATAAAATAAAATAAATAGGAGGTTCAACATCAAAGCTTGATTCCTCCCAAAAATGCTAAAATAACATAATAATAAAATAAAATAGGAAGTTCAATATGAAAGCAAATACTTCTTAAATTCTTCAAAGTAAAATATAAGTATAAAATAAATAGGCCTAGAATTTTCTTTCCTTTTACAAAATAAAATAAAATAAAATAATAGGAGGTTTAACAAGAAAGCAAATATTTCTCAAATATAAAATAGACTATAAAATAAATAGGAGTTTCGATGTCAAAGCCTAATTTCTTCCAAAAAAAATAAAAAAATAAATAAAAAATCTGAAATAACATAGTAATAAAATAAAATAGGAGATTAAATATCAAAAATATTAAATAATAAATGAAAATCTAAAGTAAAATAAAATAAAATAAAACATTAAATAAATGGAAGAAGCTTGATTCCTTCCAAAATAAAATAAAATAAAATAAAATAAAATAAAATAAAATAAAAAATGGAAATACTTCTCAAATTCTTCCAAAAAAAATGTAATAAGATATTAAAAAACTAAATAAAAATAAAAGAGACTCAATAAATGAGACTCAATATGAATACTACATTATTTCTAAAATAAATAAATAAAAGTTTATTGCTTTATACTGTCAACAACGGTCTCATATGTGTGAATCTCCCCTTCATAAAGATTTCTCAGTAACATCTTTAATATCTCAGATTTGACAGGTCTGCAATCTAAAGTCAAGTTCCCCTAAGACTAAGCAATCTGATCTGCGATCCACATTCATTCTGCAGTTCTGTCCTCCAATGTACATCAACTATTAAATCATTCGTGTCTATGTTAATTTTAAGAGAAAGAACTATGACAAATATACTTATCTGAGAAAATTATGTCTGAAGGAGTCACCTGTGGACAATCAAATTCTCCTCAGGCCATTTCCACACTCATATTTCTACCCACGAGGCCACTGAGACTGACACATTATTGTTTTTTAATACAGAGAAACTATCTCCAGCTCTGTGAGAGATCATGATTCATTACAACGCCAGAACAAAAGTAAAACAACCCTTTATTTCTCAGAGCAGTGTGTCGAAGGGGCAGGCGAAGGGGACTCTTCTCCTCATTAATCTGTCTCGACCCCCGACCGTTCCTGTTTATTCCACTTCCACCGTGTCCTCATGACTTGCACCAAAACAGCACAATAAGGAAAAAGAGAGCGATCTGTGTTTCCCCAAGACACCATCCTTACTTAGTCATTCCTCCCTTTACTGATTTAACTCAAAAAACAGCAAGGCTAAATTACACGTCTGCTCCGAACAGCCATTCTTCTCACTCATTTTACACAGAATATTGGCCATTCTGGAGGTAAAATGTGTCATTATCTGTTGCTTTTCATTATCAGCCTGAAAAACAGCCCCACAATTTCAGGCCCGAATGGTTTTACGATTTTTAACACCAATGCCTCGTTGCAACATATAAAAGCCAACGCAAGCGGCTCTAGACTCGATGAACGCCGGATTCCTGGATTTTTCCTTTTACTGGACTCGCACCTTTATTCCTCCTGAGACGACATTACAGGAGCGCACTTCCAGATGAATGAGTCAGTCAATCCCTTGGGCGTCTGACAGGATCTAGGTCATCTTTTTACATACGCGTATAGAGAGAGTCAAGGGCTTCGTACAAAATATGATGGCTGTTTCTGGATGAGTTGTTTTCTGTGAAAGCTGCGAAATGTTCAGTGCAAATCTTACACTAAATATTTCAAACGAATGAATCACATTGTTTTGTCTTTTGAATGTGAAACTGATCCTAAGTGACATCAAACATTATTCTACTTTCTTTATCAAAAATTCCTGGTCTTATAGTGCACAATTCATCACTGGATGTTATCTTTAATAAAATATGTAAAAATAGAAATAAATAAAATGATTATTGTGATATTATGGCCGTTAACTAATAAGTCCTTGATATTAAAATTCCACATTATTTTGTTTCAAATAAATAAATAAATAAATAAATAAATAAATATTGCAATATTATGGCTGTTAACCAATAAATCCTTGCTATTAAAATTCAATACTATTTTGCGCTAAATAAATAAATAAATAAATAAATAAATAAATAAATAAATAAATAAATAAATAAATAAATAAATAAATAAATAAATAAAGCGATATTATTGTTGTTAACCACTAAATCCTGGATATTAAAATTCAATGCCATTTTGTGCAAAACAAATAAATGTTATGGCTTTTAACCAATAAATCCTTGACATAAAAATACAATTTTGTGCAAAATAAATAAGTAAACAAACAAATATTGTGATATTATGGCTGTTAACCAATAAATCATTGACATTAGAATTCAATACTATTTTGCGCTAAATAAATAAATAAATAAATAGATAGATAGATAGATAGATAGATAGATAGATAGATAAATAAATAAATAATTACATACATACATACATACATACATAGATAAATAAATATTGCGGTTAACCGATAAATCCTTGATATTAAATTTCAATACTATTTTGTTTAAAATAAGTAAGTAAATAAATATTGCGTTATTATGGCTGTTAACCAATAAATCCCTGATAATAAAATCCCATGTTTTTTTAAAATAAAAATAAATAAATAAATAAATAAATAAATAAATAAATAAATAAATAAATAAATAAATAAATAAATAAACAAACAAACAAACAAACAAACAAACAAACAAAGTGATATTATGGCTGTTAACCAAAAAATCATAGTGAATGAATAAATGAATGAATGAATGAATGAATGAATGAATGAATAACTAACTAACTAACTAAATGTTGTGCTACTATTGCTGTTAACCAATAAATCCTTGATATTAAAATTCAATACTATTTTGCGCTAAATAAAAAAATAAAAAAATAAATAAATAAAGCAAGCAATATTATGGCTGTTAACCACTAAATCCTGGATATTAAAATTCAAAATAAATAATTAAATAAATAAATAAAGTTCTACTATTGCTGTTAACAAATCCCTGATATTAAAATTCAACTCTATTTTGCGCAAAATAAATAAATACATAAATATTGCGATATTATGGCTGTTAACCAATAAATCTTTGATATTAAAATTCAATGCTATTTTGTGCAAAATAAATAAATGTTACGGCTTTTAACTAATAAATCCTTGACATAAAAATACAATTTTGTGCAAAATAAATAAATGTTACGGCTTTTAACTAATAAATCCTTGACATAAAAATACAATTTTGTGCAAAATAAATAAATAAATAAACAAACAAATAAATATTGTGATATTATGGCTGTTAACCAATAAATCATTGACATTAAAATTCAATACCATTTTGCACGAAATAAATAAATAAATAAATAAACAATAAATAAATATTGCTGTTAACCGATAAATCCTTGATATTAAAATTCAATACTATTTTGTTTAAAGTAAATAAATAAATAGTGCGATATTATGGAGTCAACCAATAAATCCTTGATATTAAAATTCAATACTATTTTAAATATTTAAGTTTATTAAGTATTTTTTTAAATGTTTATTCATAAGTGAATTTAGAAATCATACCATTATGATATTTTACAATACGGCTTATTTTATTAATTTTTAAACTATTATGTTACAAAACTGTTTCATTTAAGCTGAAATTAAAGTGAGCACTAGTAATAGAAAAAATAAAGGCAAATCTAAAAAAAAAAAAAAAAAAAAAAAGGCAAAAATTAGCAGAAATGAGAATGCAAATTTAAATATTCTATATTAGCCAATAAACAATTCAATTAAACCAAGAATTAAATCAATAAACTAAAAAACTTTTATCACAAAATAACAAATACGGTGCAGATATTTTCTGAAATACAAAAAAAATGATCTATCCATCTATACGAAAAAAGACAGGGAACATCCAACAACATAATACACAACCACCAGAATGAAAAAAAAAGGAGCAAAAACTATAACAAACAGAAACCAGATAAAGACATCAAAGAAGAACACATTAAAATATTAAATATTTTGACAGAGAGAAACAAAGTTGCTGTATATTTGTGAGAAGGTGCCTTACAAACCACCCAGTGAACCCAGTGAAAGTCAATAATAACAAGGAAACAAAGGAGGAGGAGGAAATATCCTAATATACATATCCTAATAGATAAATATATATATATCATTTTCCAAATCAATACCCTGGTATTTCACCAAAAGCTGAAAATGGCAAAAACTACTGTTGATTACAGGTGACATTTTCTCTGTACAATTACACGCAACAAGCTGTCATTTCTTTGTGCATGAGACGAGGATATCCTTTTTCACCTTCGAATCAAATCACAATGCTGTTCGGCACCAGCGAGGTCTCCTCGCAGCCGTCTCTGCGTGCTCGCTCTCCCTGGACAAAAACTAGCATTTGATCAGCCGCCGTATTGAATGAACCCAACCCACGGGTGCCTAAGCATCAATTAAAGTGTAGGTGAAATGATTTCCCTCTCTGTACGTCAGTACTCAGCCTCCACAATGCTCTGACGCCGCTCCACTGGAGGGCTTAGCCGTGTTCGCCAGAGGCAAATGTCATGTTGTTTTCTCATTGTTCAATAAATGGACTTGGTGGACGGACATCTGCGCAGCAATGCCAGTACTGTAATTGCAGCAGCAAAGCCAGATGGGAGAGAAAACCATTGTTTTTAATGTCGCAAACAATCTCTGCGGGGCGCGCGAACGCTTCAAAAGTTTCGCAACGCATTCGATAACCAGACTTTGAGTTCTGTTCTTTGAACAATAACCACATGACGATGACCTTGCGGCGGGATGATCCTTAGGGGAGACAAAAAGGGGTCAATCCCCAAATCAAACGCCATCCGGCTGTCACTCGCGGCCATGAGTGGGAATCTAATAGGCAGATGAGTCAAAAAACGCCTTTATGTTTTCTCACAAACGCAGAAAAGGCGAATTATTCTGACACGCAACCGCAGAGAAAGCAGCTTGAGACATCAGTGTTGCACCATCAAGGGCGTCCCGCTGCCAAATGATGGGTTTTCCCGCTCAGAGCCGAGGGCCAAGTTGATCTGGCACGAGAACGAGAGCAGATGCCATTTGATGATGGCGAGCCAGAACGGGGCGGCCAAACTCTGTCAGAGAGATCAGAATCTTCTCATTATTTTCTCACATCTTTTCATGTGGGAAGTCGTGTTCCCAATCAAAACTGCCGAACCCCGCCGAGTGTCCAGTCTACGGAGTCTGTGGAAAACCAAATTAGGGTTTGTTTTTTGCCACGCGGGGGTTCTGGTTGCACTTTTTTGCTCTGTGAGTGAGACCTGCATGGATATTTGCCTTTTGGCCGGCCGCACAATGCGCCAGTGTGTGCTCTCTGGTCCGTGCAAAGCCAGATCTGTAGTCTGTAAAGAAGACAAATGGGGCGCATCCTGATTTGGAATGCATTCCTGGCAATGAGCAATTACGCCGCTTTGGAACGAAAGAGTGAAAGAGGAGAGAAAAAGGTAGATCTAATCAAAGTGGATTTTTTGTGCACTGTTTTATAAAGGGAAATTTATTACTGTTGCTCAAGCCTCGATATTAAACTTTGACGGACGGATGGTTAAAAAAAAATTCCAGAGACTAGAATATCACAGAGTCTTAAAGGGGACATATGTGACCCTGGACCACAAAACCAGTCATAAGGAGAAGTCCACTTCCAGAACAACAATTTATAGATAATGTACTCACTCCCTTGTCATCCAAGATGTTTATGTCTTTCTTTCTTCAGTCGTAAAGAAATTTTTTTTTGAGGAAAACATTTCCAGATTTTTCTCCATATAATGGACTGATATGGTGCTCTGTTTAAATGTAGCTTCAAAGGATCCCAAATGCGGTTGTAAATGATCCCAGCCGAGGAAGAAGGGTCTTATCTAGCGAAACAATCAGTTATTTTCGTTAAAAAAATACAAGTTAAATACTTTTTAATCTCAAACACTCATCTTGTCTTGCTCTGCCTGAACTCTGTTTAGTATGGCCCAAGACAGTTAGGGTATGTCGAAAAACTCTCATTGTATTTTCTCCCTCAACTTCAAAACTCATTTCAAAATCATCCTACATCACTGCAGAAGTTCCGACACAGTCTTTGCAAAGTGAACATGCAAAGAAGATCAAACACTCTCAACTAAAGGTAAAACAGCGATACAGGACGATTTTGAAGTTGAGGGAGAACATGAGATGGGAGTTTTTCGACAAACTGTCATGAACCCGGAAAAAAACAGAGGTTGGGAAGAGCAAGACAAGACAAGCGTTTGACATTAAAAAGTATATAAATTGTATTATTTTTATGAAAATAACTAGAGGTCGACCGATAATTGATTTGCGGAACTATCGGTTATCGGCAAAAATCCATGCCGATAGTTTTTTTCGGGTTGGGTCCGTTGCTGGAGCAACAAGTCCCTATAGTCTTTCTTATACAGCACGAGAGCGGCCTCTAGTGGCGGAAATCAATGACAGCACGTGCCGTTTGTTCAGACACGTGACACTGCACTGCACAGAGCGGGACACTTCAAAGACGGATTTAAAACATCGACAAGGAAACGGTGTGTACAGTATACTGTAATGCATGTTTTCATATCATTACTAAGCGATGAATTTGTTGACTAGATGCTGCATTAGTGGAGAAAGGACAGCAGTATACTTTTGCCCGTTTGGTGATCAAATAAAGTCTTGTAGACTGCCGCTTGAATTGAACGCGACGCGTCCAATTTGTGTGATAACTGATAGCTGCGAGTTCTTCTAGACACAGCGCTGCACTTTTGCTTGCTGTGTGACACATTTTTATATTTTGATAAGATAACCACAAATGTTCTAGAATAGAAGCAGTTAAATTGTTAAAGTACAAAATATCCATATGTATGCAATTTCAATACTGTGGCCTTTGTGTAGACATTTAAGATGGCCATCTTTAGCTTGATTGTTGATGTAATGGTAACAGTTTACAATTTGAGTCCATTTGTCAGCTAAAAGCTGTAGAATAGAAGTATTGTTCCTTGTTATAGTGTGTTAATTTCAGCATTTACTGATATATTTTAAAAATGTTAGTTGCTTTTGTTAACATTAATGAACAATGAACTAACTGTAATGATCAATGTATGATTAATATTAATATTTTTATTCACTTACAAAGTATGGTTCAAAAGGCTACTTTTTTTTTTTTTTTTTTTTTAAATAGCAGAGCACTATTTATTTTCCATTCAGTATCCATTTTAAAAACTATCGGTCAATTAATCGGTATCGGCCAGTGTGGTCCAACCTAGTTATTGGTATCGGTAAAATCCAATATCGGTCGACCTCTAAAAATAACCAATCGTTTCGTTAGATAATACCCTCCTTCCTCAGCTGGGATTGTTTGAAGCTGCATTTAAACTGCATTTTGGAAGTTTAAACTCGGGGCACCATATCAGTACTTTATATTGATACTGTGCATAACAATTGGTTATTTTCATTAAAAAAAAAAAAAAAAACATTTTGTTTTTTTAATGAAAATAACCGTTCGTATTGCTAGATAAGACCCTTCGTTTGAAGTCCATATCAGTCCATTATATGGAGAAAAATCATGAAATGTTTTCCTCAAAAAACAATTTCTTTACGACTGAAGACAGACAGACATGAACATCTTGGCTGACAAGGGGGTGAGTACATTATATGTGAATCTTTGTTTTGGAAGTGGACTTCTCCTTTAAGTCTTTGATATTAATATAATAAATAACCAGTAATAAATCAGTATTTACTAATTTGTGCTACCTGAAATGCCAAAATAAATTACTCAAATGACAACAATCATTACAATTATAATTTTATGCAAAAAAATTTTTTTAAAATCACTTTATACAGCATGACAAAAAAAGTTCAGTATCTTAAAAACATATTAATGGCTAAAGTATAACAATACTGTATTCAGCACTAATTATTCAGGGCTGCAAAAATATGTGAGCAGCTTGAATATACATGCCGAAGCGGCAGAAAGGCAAACAGGGTGCGGCAGGGTGTTTTCTTTATTTTACAAAAGCACAAGTTTTGTTGTTATTAGTGTATACAAGTAAAAGTAGACCCTTTACAGATTCAAGTGATGTATTGCTCTTTTCTGTATGATCAAAAGATGATGGAGTAAGTTAAGTTCCTTTAGGGGTTACCAGGAAAAAATGCCACAAAATGTGCCGGTGTGTTTGTCGACCTCAGAGTGTTAACACTTCACTATAATATCATGGTGGTGTGTCTTAATATTTATGATTCTTTGGAATCATAAATGATAATTAAATAATATTTTGCTTAGTATGTTTTTATGCTGTTACCTTGACTGGTTTAGGCATGGATAAATAAATATGACAAAAACCATCAGTAGGTGGCACAAGTCACTTAATAAGTCACTTATGAGTGATTCATAGAATTGTTTAAAGGATAAGTTCAAAATGCCTGATTCATTTAGAAACAAAGCATATGACTGTCTTTATGATTGCATTATTGAATCATTCACTCAAATGATTTGCTCAAAAACAGATTAACTGGAAATAATGCAGTACTGCTATGAAATGCACAAATGTTCTGCTCCGAAAACAGATAATGTTGTCTAAAATGTAACTCACTCAATAACTAGATTCACACAGTGAATGCTTTTGAATGATTTCGAATGATTTCAGATACAATACTTTCATAGACAATACATATCAAACACTACATAGTGCTGACGGTTCTTCAGAAAATGTAAAAGTCTACTTTTATCTGCCTTTTGTGGCTTGTTTTGTGGAAAACAACAAGTGCACACAGAGAGAAAGGTTAAACATTCGGTGCCTTTGCACATCTCACCAATGTTAATGCGATCTTTGATCTTGGCGTCTGGCGGGAGATGGAGAGGGGTAGTCAAGGACAGCAGGGGCTTTTCGGTGGAGGTTTGGCAGCACAGCTGTGCCTCACTGGTTCATCCACAGACTCATTCAGAGGTCAATACGTATCAGACTGCAGTGTTCTGTTTTGCTAACAGTGCAGAGCTAAATTGAGTCCACCGCTACCTATTGACTTGTTCTGGGAATGTAAGCAGAGATCGACACGACACTGGCAAAAATTACGTATTGAGAATCTAAACAACTGGAAGGAGAGGAACAGTGCAATTATAAAGACAATAAAGTCTGATTCTAACATTGTATGCGTCATTATAATTTTAACTTGAGGGTCAGATTAGACAAACCGTCACCTGTGAAGTCTGCAAGGCTGTATGCACAACATGCCCTTCTGAAGCTTTTATTATAATAATGAATGAATTTTATACTACTTTCATTAATAATACTGTGGCTAAAAACTGAAGGGTGCAAATGGAATTTACTAATTTGATTCAACGGAGGCTTTAAGGTCACATACACATGCAGAATCGATGATTAGAGAAAACATCAAACTTTATGTGAAAAGTACTCCTTGCTCCAAGGATTTAATAAGGCATCTAAAGATAAATATTAAGACAAATTAATATTTTGCTAACTGAATGTCAGTTTACATTGTTAAAACATGTTATTACGCATCTAAGTGAGACATACTGCATACTATATATAATAAATATTACATTATTATTAAATATTACAAAAAATACATTCACCACCTTTCATAAAATAAAACAAAATAAAAGTAAAATAAAATAAAATAATGGATTTTAACTGGATCTTTTGAAAACATTTCTCTCACATTTCTATACTGCTGGTCTGACCTCAGTGAAATCAGTCTGGTGAAAATGTAAATGGACAAATCATGTTAATTGTGTTTTAATTCTGCTGATGGTATTGAGCCGACATCCATATCAGCCATTAAGAGCTCTAGTCACAGAACAAAAGAGCTGATTGACTGTTACTCTAGCAGATTATGAGCAATTTGAGCTCAGCAATCATAATCTGCTGGTTTAATATGACATCTAGATGAAATGTTAATGCATGCATTTACAGATGATTACATGAACATGAAAACCACACATCAGCTGTCTTGAGTGCTGCTGCAGAAGCTATGAGATGGTAACTAGTGTTAGCATAATGCTGTTTACCACTATAAAATGTTTTGTGTACCAAATGATGCTAGTTCTGGCAGATCATGCTGGTTTACATGTAACAACAACCAGCTTAACCAGCTAGTGCCAGTAACAGACCATCACTGCATCTAAAACTAGCTATTAAACGTTAATGTGGTTAACACAAGCACTTAGAAACCACTAAGCACATCCTAGCAACCACATAGCAACAATCTAAAAAACATTCAGAACACCCTAGCAACTGCATAGCAACATTCCAGACTCAGAGCACCCTAGCAACCACACAGCAACACGCTAAACAAGAATAGAAGATCCTAGCAACTGCATAGGTACATTCCAGATTTAAAACAACCTAGCAACACTCTAAACAACATTCAAAACACCCTAGAAACTCCATAGCAACATTCTAAAGAATACTCAAAGTAGTCTAGCAACCGCATAGCAACATTACAGATTTAAAACAGCCTAGCAACTCCATAGCAACATTCCCGACTCAGGCACCCTAGCAACCACATGGCAACATGCTAAACAAGATGCAGAACACCCTAGCGACTGCATAGCAACATTCCAGACTCAAAACAACCAAGCAACTCCACAGCAACATTTTAAACAACACTCAAAACAGCCTAGCAACTGCATAGCAACATTCCAGACTCAGAGAACGCTACTAACCACATAGCAACAGGTAAACAAGACCCAGAAGATCCTAGCAACTGCATAGTAACATTCCAGACTCAAAACAACTCAGCAACATTCTAAACAACGTTTAAAACACCCTAGAAACTCCATAGCAACATTCTAAACAACACTCAAAACAGCCAAGCAACTGCATAGCAACATTCTAAACAACATTCAGAACATCCTAAAATCTCCATAGCAACATTCTAAAAAAAAAAAAAAAAAAAAAAAAAAAAAAAAAACTCTCGAAACTGCATAGCAACATTCCAGATTCAAAGCACCCTAGCAACCACATGGCAACTTGCTAAACAACAATTAGCAGATCCTAGCAACTGCACAGCAACATACTAGACTCAAAGCAACCTAGCAACATTCTAAACAACATATAGAATACCCTGTAAACTCCATAGCTACAATCCAGATTCAGAGCACCCTAGCAACCACACAGCAACATGCTAAACAACAATCAGAAGATCCTAGCAACTGCATAGCAACATTTCAGACTAAAAAAACATAAGCAACATGTTAAACAATTAGAAGATCCTAGTAACTGCATAGCAACATTCCAGACTCAAAGCACCCTAGCAACAACATGCAAAACAATAAGAAGATCCTAGAAACTGCATAGCAAGTTTCCAGACTCAGAACACCCCAACAACTGCATAGCAACATGCTAAACAAGATTCAAAACACCCTAGAAACTCCATAGCAACATTCTAAACAACATTCAAAACAACCTAGTAACTCTATAGCAACATTCCAGACTCAGAGCACTCTAGCAACCACATAGCAACATGCTAAACAACAATCAGAAGATCCTAGCAACTGCACAGCAACATTCCAAACTCAAAACAACCTAACAACATTCTAAACAACATTTAAAACAGCCTAGCAACTCCATAGCAACATTCCAGACTCAGAGCACCCTAGAAACCACATAGCAACATGCCAAACAACAATCAGAAGATCCTAGCATCTACATAGCAACATTCCAGAGTCAAAACAATCTAACAACATTCTAAACAACATTCAAAACAACGTAGAAACTCCATAGTAACATTCTAAAGTTAAAACAACCTAGCAACTGCATGGCAACATTCCAGACTCAAAACAACCTAACAACATTCTAAACAACATTCAAAACAACCTAGAAACTCCACAGCAACATTCTAAACAACAGTTTAAACAGCCTAGCAACTGCATAGCAACATTCCAGACTCAAAACAACCCAACAACATTCTAAACAACAACATTTAAAACACCCTAGGAACTCCATAGCAACATTCTAAACAACATTTAAAACAGCCTAGCAACTGCATAGCAACATTCCAGACTCAAAATAACCTGACAACATTCTAAACAACATTTAAAATAGCTTAGCAGGAAGTGATTTTTTTCTCCATAGGAATCATTACCAGAAACTCAAAATGCCTATGTTTGAGTAAAGTGCAAGATGGTTTATTTAAGTGATGGGTTTGTTGAAATAACTAACCCTTAGTACAAGTAACAAAACTAATAGTAATGCTTGACTTGGCAAGAATTGCTATTAATTTGGCCCTCCAACTCCACAGTAAGCTGACACCATTGTTTTAAATATATCCAAACCCTTGACAAATTCAGTGTGTTTGCCTGCTGCATGATCATCAGAACACACGAGATGACCGCCTCTCCATCATCACTTATTCTTCAGTGACTTTAGCATGTGCAAGTCTTTTAAACCCCTCTGGGCTCTACAGCCCACTCTATGAACACACAGTCCTCCATATGCCACCAGCCAACCGACCGAACCAAAAAACACCTTATTAATAGATTCCCTGCCAAAGAGAAGTCACGTCCCCGCGGAGCGTAGTGAGTACAGAGCGCCGAATGAGTCACGCTGAGAATTCCTTCAGCTTCTTCAGACGCGTCTGGAGGAGATCACATCACGGCGGAGGATAGGTGGCTCTATTTTGAGTCACCGCGATCCCCACGGAACCGAGGCACGTAGCAAATGCAAAAGGCAGCGAGGCGGCGGATGATGGACAGGGTCAGTCAGACGAGACGAGAAGGCTGTGAATTAGTTGAAGTACATGAGGCATCTTTGGGAGTCTGTAAGTTGGCAGCACATTAGTAAAGTCAGACAAACGCAAACTTGGTTTTATCAACAACAACATTAGAGAGACCAAATTCTCCTACGGAATAAAAATTAGAATAAATTACAGACAGAAAAACCAGCCACCACAGGAAGTGTGACAGAGAATATAAGGTCACCTCTCCGGATGATTCGGTTAACATCTGCTTATGACACCCTCACATCTTTGGAGGGTCTCTGGAGTTCGGGACGTGATTACACTTGGATGAGATTTTGGATTCAATCAGAGTGAATACGGAAGCAGGAGAGAATATCAATAAAATATTTCCACTGTGTGTGATTAATGCGAGGAAACTGTAAGATACTTTAAAATCATGTTCATATTCTGCCCTTTGAATCTGACAGTTTTACACTCATCTCAGTGACACTAGCTTGATTTTTCTCATAAAAAATACTTTTTTTATTTTATTTGTTGGTTAGCACAGTAACGTGGCTAGTTAGTGTCATAGCATTTTTTTTTTCCATTAACAACCATATTAAAATCCATATTTAAATCACAAACCAAATTGAAATCAATAAAGTAAATAAATATAAACACATTAAATCATCTGGTTTATATATATATATATATATATATATATATATATATATATATATATATATATATATATATATATATATATATATATATATATATATGTATGTTTGTGTGTATGTGTATACGCGTGTATATGTGATACGATCTAGGAAAACCCAACACATGATGAAATTCGACCTTTTTTAGGTTTTGATACCATATGACAGCTGGGTCCAAAACTTAATCTTAATTTGGCTGATAGCTATGATTTTCAGAAATGGAATTTTTAGAAAAACAATAAATTGCTATTTTTCTGCACCAAACAAATGATTTTCAGAGATTACAGACAAGATGTTATAGAATAATTTTTTTGGACAAAAAATGATGTGCAACATTCGACCAATTTTTCGAATTTTCAGAAAACGTCCCAGCACGAGATCCGACGGGTTTTCCCAGATCTTATCACAAAAATATATATATATACACAGTGCCCTCCACTAATATTGGCACCCTTGGTAAATATGAGCAAAGACGGCTTTTACATTCAAAAAATTCACAAAATGCTAACCTTTCATTGAAGTAAAACAATTAAAAGTGGGGGGAAACTTACATTATGAAATAAATGTTTTTCTCCAATGCATGGTGGGCACAATTATTGACACTCTCAGAAATTATAATGAGTAAAATATCTCTGAAGTATATTCCCATTCATATTTGCATTTATTTAGCACACTAGAATGACTAGGAGTATGATATTGTCCAGCCATGACTTTCACAGGATTATAAATATGAGGAGCACAAATGCCAAATTCCCTTAATCATCCATCACAAGGAATAAAACCAAATAATATAGTTCTGATGTGCAGAACAAGATTGTTGAGCTTCACAAAATAGAAAGTGGCTGTAAGAAAAGAGCTAAAGCATTGAAAATCCCAATTTCCATCATTAGGACAATAATTAAGAATTCCAATCCTCTAAAGCTGTTACAAATCTGCCTGGAAAAGGATGTGTGTCCACATCGTCCTAATGGATGGTGAGGAGGACAGTTTAAGTGTCCAAAAACTCTCCAAGTATCACAGCAGGAGAACTGCAGAGATTAGGTGAGTCTTAGGGTCAAAAGACAAAAAAAAAAAAAAAAATTCAAACAGCCCCAACATCACCACATGTTGTTCAGGAGGGTTTTAAGAAAAATCCTCCTTGCTCATCCAAAAACAAACTCCAGCATATTCAGTTGTCAGACACGACTTGAATTTCAAATGGGACTGGAATCTGTGGTCAGATGAAACTAAAAAAAGAGCTTTCTGGCAGCAAACCCATCAGATGGGTTTGGTACAAAAAGTACCCCATGTCCACGGTTAAATATACTGCTGGATCTCTCATGTTGTGGGCTTATTTTCCTGTCAGGGGTCTTGGACATCTTGTTCAGATACATGGCATCACGGATTCTAGCAAATACCAACAGATAAAATATCTAAATCTGACTGTCTGTTAGAAGTTCTATATTAAGCTGTGGTTGGATCTTCCATCAGGACAATGATCCAAATCAAACATCAAAATTAACACAAAAATGTGTCACTGAGCATAAAATGAAGCTTCTGCCATGGCCATCCCAGTTGCCTGACCTGAACCCTATAGAAAATGTGTGAGGTGAACTGAAGAGAAGAAGCACCAGCATGGAGCTGGTAAACTGAAGGATCTGAAGAGATTCTGTATGAAGGAATGGTCTCTGATCTCTTGTCAGGTGTTCTCCAAACTCTTCAGGCATTAAAGGAGAAAACTCAGAGCTATTATTTTGAATAAAGGACGTTGCAATAATTGGGTGCCAATAATTGTGGTCAACATGAAGTAGAGAAAAACATTTATTTCATAATGAGATTTTCCCACTGCTTTCCAGTGTTTTACTTCAATGATAGGTTAGAATTTTGTGAATTTTTTGAATGAAAGATTAAAAGGATAAACAATGCAGATTTATTTTCACAGCCACCTTTGCTCATATTTACCAAGGGTGCCAATATTAGTGGAGGGCACTGTGTATATGAGTGTATATATATATATATATATATATATATATATATATATATATATATATAAATAATTAATTATACAGTGCCTTGCGAAAGTATTCATACCGCTTGATTTGTGACAAATGTGCAAATTTATTAAACATAAATGTATAAAATAACATTTCATAAGTATTTAATATAAGGCAGCAACATAAAATGTGAAAAAAATTAGAAGGTATGAATACTTTTGCAAGACACAGTATAATGAATTATGTGTAAGTATAATATATATATATATATATATATATATATATATATATATATATATATATATATATATATATATATATATATATATATATATATTTATATATATATTTAAAAAATGTATTCAAAACCCCAAAAAAGAGTTAGGATCACGACCAAAACAAAAGATAAACGGTTTCAATGCTGGAACCAGTAACATCCCATAAATCCGATGGAGATGAGATTATTCAGGCAGACGCTGGTCTGCGTTTCATCAGCCCTATGATGGGACTGCATGGAGCAATTATTGTCTTATGAGAGTCATGTTTCAAAGACAGGAAGACTAAATCATTATCCTTAGCAAAAACAACCACTATAATCAAAGAGAGGGAGAAAATGCGAGGCAGAAAACAAGTTTGAGAAGAAGGAGGAAAAAAAAAAAAAACACCACCACCACAGCTGACAAGGGAACTTTTTTAGCACAATTAATATTTGTTTTATTATTTTTTGTTTCAGAGTCATTTGAGAAACAATGGCGCTCTGAGACGGAGTTATTTTAGGGGTAGCTGACGCTAATTGGCAATGGGAGTATTGGCTAGTCTCCCACTTTCAAAATAATTAGTAAAGCACACAGCACGATCTCACACCCGGAATTAAACGCACAGCACTGGAACCCTTAGCAACCACTCTGCCTGGTAACGGAAGAGAGTACGAGAGATTTTGATAAGCTCCAGTGAGACGGAGCTGAACTTCAGCTGTGGAGAAATTTAATATCATTAGGAATCTATTAAATCGGTCTCTTTAAACGAAGTGCTAGTCTATATGCATACAACAACCACTTCATCACTTATAAGGGACATAATATATACTTTTGAAGAGTATTACAGTAAATTATCTTCATTTTTACCCTCTCTAACTCATTAGAAAGCACTGATGTTGGGCATACAGTAGGGGTGTGTGATTTTTATCATCTATTATAATATCATAATTGTCCTTTTAATGATGTGCAAACTGACATTATCAAGTATGTCAGTCACGTTGTAAAAAATGTATAAATAAAATTAAAATAAACAAGCACACATCCAAAAGCTGCAATTTTAAGCCTATTAGAATATAGTTGAAAAACTAACATAGCCTAATTCAAGTTATGCAAGGAAAAAATATACGGTTTTTATGATACTTTAGTAATATCACACAAACAAGAATATCTTTTTTTATGAATATCAGTGTGTGAGCACATTCGCAAATTAGACTGATTTTGTACAACGGTTCAATAAACAAGAAGTTATCTGTTTCAGGCAAAACATTGTCTGTTTTTCCGTTTCGTCAATGAAAATAGTTTCAAAGTTTGATCAGAACATTTATGTGTTCCTGAATTATTCTTTTTTTGAATGAATCATTTGAGTCAGTGCTTCGTTTCTAAATGAATCAGCCATTTTGAATGAATCATTTGAATAAATGATTCAATGAATCACTCATTAAGACAGGAACTTTATACCAACTACTGGTGATTTTACTGGCATATGTGACCCCGGACTACAAAATCAGTCTTAAGTAGCACGGGTATATTTGTAGCAATAGTCAAAAATATATTGTATGGGTCAAAATTATTTTCTTTTATGCCAAAAAATCATTAGGATATTGAGTAAAGATCATGTTCCATGAATATATTTTGTACATTTCCTACCATAAATATAACAAAACTTAATTTTTGATTAGTAATATGCATTGCTAAGAACTTAATCTGGACAACTTTAAAGGCAATTTGCTCAATATTTTGATTTTTTTTGCACCCTCAGATTCCAGATTTTCAAATAGCTGTATCTCAGTCAAATATTTTCCTATCCTAACAAACCATACATCAATGGAAAGCTTATTTATCAGCTTTCAGATGATGTATACATCTCAATATCAAAAAATTGACCTTTATGACTGGTTTTGTCACCCAAAAAAATATATACTTGAGGAGTCCCTTGGTTTTTCAATAAAACTATAATTCTTCAAACATGAAACTAGTGAAAATGAAAATTAAATGAAAAGATTTGATTGCTGTATTAAATTTAAACCTGCTCGCTTTACATCATATTTTATTTTTACACATTTTTACAGCGTTGCTCATTATAACCAATCACACACGACTCTGCTGAGTTTATAATGCAGTGGCCAATCAGAGGCGTTCAGAATAGTCAGCTAAAACCCCGAGTCTTGTTCAGACTGAATCTCGCGAATTCCCTCATCATAAGCAACAAAGTGCAGATGTACGTACGATGTAAGTAAGAGATTAATTTATCTGAGTGTATGGACAGCTCCATTTATTATAAGAGGAGTTATGATTGCTTAAACAATAGCTAGCTTGACTGTGCTCATTTAAGAGTGCGTTCTTTCACTGCGTGATTCAGTCTAATAAAATGAATTTAGAAATTCCCAAAATTCATGGTATGGGGGCAGAAAATGTATATTCATATCATTTCATACAGTTAAATCAATATCACACAAAGAGTGCCATTTTTTCACTAAAATCACTAATGTGATATTGATTTTATACAACAATTCAATAAACTAGAAGTTAATATTAGCATTACCTTTTAGACAGCATATTGCCTATTTTTGCTCTATTTCGCCAACAAAAATGGTTCCAAACACAGTAGCAGCACTGTTTTACGTCTCTGAACAGCATGATGATTTTTCTTTCGTGAATGAATCAGCCATTTGAATGATTCGGTTCAATCGCAATGACTTATTAACAGTGACGTCTGCCACCTACTGGCGGTTTTAATTTCACATTAAAAGTCCCTTATTTTTACAAAAAAATATTTTCAGACATCAGCATTCAACGTTTTAGGATTAAAATATCAAAACATTATTTATGCATTTAATCCATTCATGTCCTAATTAAACAGCAGGTACTACACCTGTCTGTGTTTCCTCTGCGTTGAAATGATGAATTTTGTTGATAATGATTTTATTTGTTTGGTAACAGTCTAAAATTAACAGTCATAATATTTGAATTATCTTTATTGATTGAAAATAAGAATTTGATGCAAAAAATAATGCATACGTTTAGAAAAAGAACAGCTTTATAAAGGTAAAAATCCCCATAAAAGGTAAAAATGACTTTAAACTTGTTGGAAAATATTAATTTCTGTCTCTGCTGTGAACTGACCACCCTGAATATGAAGAATATCAAGAACTTTAGGAGTCAGCTGTTCACGGCAATCCTGCAGCGTAACACACTCAGCAAAATACCGTCTGATTATCATCATCGATAAAATCTCTCAAAATATTGAAATAAATTTTTTTGTCAATATCGCACTTTCCTTGGCTATGAATCATATTTATATAAGGTTTTATTTATTGATTTATTTTTTGAAGGGTGGGGGAGGGGGCTCATGAATCATAATGTCTCAAGTTGTTCTGCAAAAACTCCTTTGGGGAGATAAAAACAGACACAAATGTCAATGTCAATAGCTGACATTAAGTAAGAATATAGAGCTACAAAATGAATGTAGATAGGTGGAATTCAATGAGAAACATTTGAGTTTATATCGAGATCTCTGACTTTTGATCGCAGACTTGTTATATTGAAATTTCTGTGTGTAACAAATACCAAACTTGGCGCTCTGACAGCGTAAAAGCAGCCAGCGATGCCAGAAACAGAGGCAAATCTCTCTAAAAAGTTGTAAACATTTAGTCTCAGATTCTTTTAAAAGATAAAAACACAAGAGAGCCCAATAATATCACGACAGCTTTCATGTAAGAGCGCAACGAAACAAATGTCATCTTCTCATGTTATAACACATTAACTCAAACTGTTCTTGCATCCTCCACAGGACTTCTGGTCCAGCGAGATGAATAAGATGAAGAACTTCAAGAGGCGTTTCTCACTTTCCGTGCCACGAACAGAGACGATAGAGGAGAACGAGTTCACAGAACAGATAAACCAGCTCAACATCCGCTGCAATGACGGTACGGCTTTGCATTTGACATTTGCATCTCCCATTTAAAGCACAAGAGCCTGATGTGAGCATCTTAAAGCCCCCTGAAATAAACAAGACTTGTGTGACTTATTATATAGATCATACCTGACAGTGCTACTACATTAACCAGGCATTCCTCACTGACTCATTCGCCAAGAAAGCTGGTTTAAATCTATAAAGAAAAACTGTAGCTTCATCAGTTTCCAACAAAGGTCAAAACAAATTAGGAGTAGGGTAAATAATATACCATAATCACAGATCGTCCTATCTAGATGGATTCGATTTCTCAGAGGACGCCTGAGTGGAGAAAGAAAAAAAAAAGAAAAAAAAAAAAGGCAGACATGTTAAATTCGGATGGGATTTAAAAAAAATAAATAAACAAAAATACAAATCTGTGAAACACACATGCACCTGACCTCCTGAGGGAAAAACTAGTCCCATCCAAACAGGGCTTTAGTCTAATCCTACA
The DNA here is from genome assembly GCA_036247105.1 of Cirrhinus mrigala. Lineage (NCBI taxonomy): Eukaryota > Metazoa > Chordata > Actinopteri > Cypriniformes > Cyprinidae > Cirrhinus > Cirrhinus mrigala. Next base: position 5,506,489 of record CM070017.1, on the reverse strand, counting down.
ATATGTTTGTTTTTCATTAATTTCATGCATAATGAAGAATTTGTAATAACAAAAGACATTTAATTTAAATTTGGGCATCTGTGGTTTGTTTCCTTTGTTGTGTAAAAAATTGTAGATTTATAAAAACAACATGAAACTTCACAGAGAACTTGCATAACGTGATGGATTTACATGTGAGACTTAATATTCAGAAAAACAAATGATGAGCTGCGGGACTTAATTTTATTTTATCGAGTTAAAAATAAAACTATCATAAGCATTTTTGTTGTTCGAAATAAAGATTAAATCGTTTAAAATATAAATATCAGAGAAAAATAAACTAAAAGAAAATTTTATATGTTGCCTTTGTTAAAACCAAACTAAAATTAAATAGCAAATAAAAGTAAAAAGTAAAAATAGCAATGTAATAAAAACTAATAAAAATGGAAAATATACACTACCAGTCAAAAGTTTTTGAACGGTAAGATTTTAATGTTTTTAAAGAATTTTCTTCTGCTCACCAAGCCTGCATTTATTTGATCCAAAATACAGCTAAAACAGTAATATTGTGAAATATTTTTGCTATTTAAAATAACTGCTTTCTATTTAAATATATTTTAAAATGTAATTTATGTCTGTGATCAAAGCTGAATTTTCAGCATCATTACTCAAGTCTTCAGTATCACATGATCCTTCAGAAATCATTCTAATATGCGGATTTGCTGTTCAAGAAACATTTTCTATTACTATTTTTATCAAAACAGACTATTATCAGTAGCAGCAAATCGTACTATTATTATTATTATTATTATTATTATTCTGAATTTAAAAATATATTCAAATAGAAAACAGTTCTTTTAAATAGTAAAAATATTTCAAAATTGTACTGTTTTTGCTGTAGATTGGATCAAATAAATACAGGCTTGTTGAGCAGCAGAGACTTCTTAAAAATCCTTCTGTTTAAAAACTTTTGGCTGGCAGTGTTGGGCGTAACGCATTACAAGTATTGCAAGTTACGTAATCAGATTACTTTTTTCAAGTAACTAGTAAAGTAACGCATTACTTTTTAATTTAGTTACTTTTTATACACAGTTACCTTATGTATTTAATGCAATTTTATTAACCACTGTCTTTGCTACTGATCCAGTTCAACCATAATAATAAGCAAAAATGACTTTAAATAAACTAATATTTGTGTTTTATTATTATTTTTTTTTTTTATTACTGAAGAGTTTCAAACCTTCTTCTCCTGCGTTCTACTGTACAGATGTGAATTTATTTTTCCTTCAGCCTGAGGCTTATTCATTTCACTTTTTGGTGTGAAAGCCAGGGCTTTTACATTTGCTAAAAATAGAACTATTTATTTTAAAATAAAACAAGCAAGCCCTGCCCGGATTTAAAAAGTAATGCGAATGTAACTCAAATGTAACATAACACATTACTTTCCATATAAAGTAACTAAGTAACGTAATTAGTTACTTTTTTAGGGAGTAATGCAAAATTGTAATGCATTACTTTTAAAAGTAACTTTCCCCAACACTGTTGACTGGTCATGTATGTTTGTATAAAAAAACTAATTTAAATTGAAAACTGTAAATATAAAATTCCAAATATTTATAGAAAACACTGATTCTGACGTGATTTAGTATTAACACAACTTTGCACTTTTAAAGTCAACCAAACGCATTCCAAACCTGTTTTACACCCACAACGTGACGCATTCATGAATGAAACAGGATATTCAACCAGACAAAATGTAGGCTGGAATATATTATCCACTGATGAACCGCACACAATAAAACCAAGAAAATTTTGAAGCATCACTGCAAGTCAACTGAGGCAACCTTTCTCAATTCAAAGCCTTCTGGATTGTTCTCAAATGGAATGAGATCTCACCAAGAGCCCGGGAAAGTAAGCGGCCCTTAAGAGTTTGATAATCTCTCCAAGAGATGGGAGAGAGATGCATCTAGCGGCCTGCGAGGACCTCGGGGGTCAGAGCTGCTCCAGAGAAGATGAGGAGGAAACGGGATTCTGACCCTCCAGCGTCTTCGCTCACACTGGTGCTTATCTTTGTGCCTACATTATTAATGCAGTGGTAATAGTACAATTCTGCTTCGCTGTCTGGCTCTATGGTCTTAACGCCTTCTCAAGTCAATATTAAATCGAATTTCAAGGGAGAGACTACAAGCAAGACCATTTTAAGAATTTAAGACTCTGTCAAAGATCTACAGGGGTTTTCGCACACCTGTGGACTTGATATAAATCGATAATGCTAGTTATTGGCCGGTCCGTACCTTATTTTAACTCTAAAGAAAGAGCTTTTATACTCTTTATTTTGGATTCCAATTAACTTTATGAACAAAAACACATTTGTCACCCTATTATGGTGACAAAAATGAAAGCATACTTATTCTTTTCACTTGGAAATGCATTATATCATGGAGGTGTTGTGCATCCTGTTCCATGTTTTTTTTTTTTTATAAGAAAACAGCAAATTTTCACTCTTCATGTCTGGATTTATATAAATGTAATCATCACAATAGAGGTACAAACCACAGGTGCCTGGCAATATTGTTTTTCAAACTTAGCCCTGTTTATTTATTTATTTGAAAGACATTAATACTTCTATTGAGCAAGGACATATCAATTTTTTCAAAACTGACATTTATGATGTTAAAAAGTTTTCTATTTCAAATAAAAGTTGGTTTGCATAAAAATATTAAGCGGCACAACTGTTTTCAACAGTCACCACCTGAAATTCATGGCTAAAGACACGAAAAGCAGAGAAACAGACAAACCAATTCGACTGAGTGAGTCATTTTTACTGGAACCGCTCCAACTGAATCAAACTTGTGACTTCGATCATTCAGTTCAAGCAATTCACTAGCAAAAAACAGATCAAAAGAGCCATTCATTTTCGAATTTTGGCATCACTTGTAATGATTTTAAAAAGCATGTGGAGTGATAGGTGAAACAAAGCTTCTCAAAACTCAGAATCAGCTAAACCACTGCATCGCAAAATGATTCGCTGTTTCAAAGCGCTGCAGTCGGATCACAAATCATTTGATTCAGATTGAGACTTCAAAGCATGTATCATGAATCATTCGATTTAGATCAGAACTTCACGTATCGCAAATCATTCGATTTAGATCAGGACTTCGGAGCATGTATCAGGAATAATTTTATTCTGATTGGGACTTCGGAACCTGAATCGCGAATCATTTGATTCAGATCGGGACTTCGGAGCGGGTCCGCAAATCATATCAAGTGAATAATTCACGATCCGCACTCCGAAGTCCTGATCTGAAATGATGGTTCGCGAGTCATTATTCAGATTAGAATTTCGGAGCACGGATCACGAATCATTTGATTCAGATCGGGACTTCGAAGCATGTATTGCAAATCATTTGTTTCAGATCTGGACTTTGGAGCCCGTATCGCGAATCTTTTGATTTAGATCAAAGTGGTTTTGTGAATCATTTCACAAATTGAATGATTCGCGATCCGCACTCTGAAGTCCCGATCTGAAATGATGATTCGCAAATCTATATTCAGATTGGAACTTTGGAGCACGGATTGTGAATCATTTGATTCAGATCGGAACTTTGCAAATCATTTGATTTAGATTGGGACTTCAGAGCACGTATAGCGAATCATTTAATGTAGAACGAAACTTCAGAGCAGGTTCCCGAAGTGATTTGCAATCTGCATTTTAAAGTCCCGATCTGAAATGATTGTGAATCATTTTGCAAAATTAATGATTCGTGATCTGCACTCCGAAGTCCCGATCTGAAATTATGGTTCACAAATCGTTATTCAGATCAGAACTTCAGAGCACAGATTACAAATCATTTGATTCAGATCGGAACTTTAGAGCATGTATCCCGAATCATTTTATTATGATCGGGACTGCAAAACCTGTATCGCAAATCATTCGATTTAGATTGGGACTTCGGAGAACGTATTGTGAATAATTTTATTAATTTATTCATTTAATTCGATTGCGCACTCCGAAGTCCTGATCTGTTCGCAAATTGTTATTCAGATCAAGACTTCACAGCGCAGATCGCAAATCATTTGATTCAGATCGGGACTTCAGAGCGTGTATCATGAATCATTTTATTCTGATCGGGACTTCGAAACCCGTATCGTGAGTCATTTGATTCAGATCGGGACTTCGGAGTGTGTATCGTGAATCATTTGATTTAGATCGAGCGGGTTTGTAAATCATTTCGCAAACTGAATGATTCGTGATCCGCACTCCGAAGTCCCGATCTGAAATAATGGTTCGCTAATCATTATTCAGACTGGAACTTCAGAGCGCAGATTTTAAATTGCTTGATTCTGATCGGGACTTCAGAGAGTGTATCGCAAATCATTTGATTCAGATTGGGACTTCGGAGACTGTATTGTGAATCATTTTATTCATTTATTTACTTCATTTGATTCGTTATGCAGACTCCGAAGTCCCGATCTGAACTGATGGTTCACAAATCGTTATTCAGATCAGAACTTCAGAGCACAGATCACAAATCATTTGATTCTGATCGGGACTTCGAAACTCGTATCGCAAATCATTTGATTCAGATTGGGACTTCGGAGACCGTATTGTGAATCGTTGTATTCATTTATTCATTTCATTTGATTTGCTATGCGGACTCCGAAGTCCTCATCTGAAATGATGGTTCACAAATCAGATCGTAACTTCGGAGCGTGGATTGCGAATCATTTGATTCAGATCGGGACTTCAGAGCGTGTATCGCGAATCATTTTATTCTGATCGGGACTTCGAAACCCGTATCGCAAATCATCTGATTCAGATCGGAAATTTGGAGTGTGTATCGAGAGTCATTTGATTTAGACCAAAACTTCGGAGTGGGTTTGTGAATCATTTCGCAAATTGAATGATTTGCTAACTGCACTCCGAAGTCCCGATATGTTATTCAGATCGGATCTTCAGAGCGTGGATTGCAAATCATTTGATTCAGATCTGGACTTCAGAGCCTGTATTGCGAATCATTTGATCATAAAAAGTTAATCCAGGAGAAAATGCAACTTTGTAAGAATTAAATCCATTTTGTAACAAGTATAAAATGAAGCTGTAGATTGCCCTAAATGAAAGTGTTTGGTTATTCCAATGATCGCTTCCTGTCTAAGCTAACATTACTTAGTCAGAATAAGTTGTAAGGTGCATAAGACTTTGATGAAAGACAAAACTCTGTCTACACAAGACTGAATAAACTCATACTAAGAAGCCAAACCAGACGATGAACCCTCGGTCCGTGGCAGGATGGGGACTTGGACCTGGGTGCATGCTGGGAACAAAACATTTGTTTGGGGAGCAATCAGGCTCCTCAGCTGTCTGTCTGAGGCAGCTGTTTCCACAACGCCCCATTTTCCCCCCACCACAAACCAGCTGCTCCGATTGGCTGATGGGACGGCACGCTGTTACTTCCTCCACCCCCGGGAGAGACGGCAGCGACGGAGACAGCTGGAGCAGGATGGGGTTTGGAAGGAGGGAGTGGATCCGAGGACAGGCGGGGAGGAGACGCAAGAGCGCTTTTCTTCTATTTACCCCGTCCCCTTCCCTCCAGCTGCAAATGAACCTCCAAGCCAAGCGTGGCGGGAGAGACGTCTGCAGGTCGGGATGGAAAAAGCGTCGGAAACGCCTTGAGAAATGGAACGCTTCGTTCCAATTCACTCGCATATACACCTACGATTATTAGAACTCAATTACCGCAAGGTTAATGTGGAAGAAACCGATCCGAGTCACGTTAGGGAGTCGGACCTCATATTTCCTCCCTGCCAGCACGTCTGCCTCCATTATCTCGTTATATTTGTGATGTATCGCTGATCGAGCCACGACCGAGTCGTTCTCCGTGGAGAGGCGCCCGTGATGGAGCCATCAGGCAAATGTTGGCGGCAGTCTTTCGGTTAACAAGTGTTTCTTGATTACCACAAAGATGTAAGCTATATTTAATGATAATGCTTCCAAAATGGCTTTTCGACAGATTCCTCGGAGGGTTCGAACGTAATTACAGACCCAGAAACACCCACGCGCACATCGCTTTTATAAGCGTTCTAAATCTCATTGAGGATTTTATACCGCAAAGGATGAATGTAATGTGTGTGTTGTGGCAAACTGAAAGGAGAGGCATCTCATTTAGAGACAGCCATCGAAATAACCACCAGCTGTCGTTTGGCCCTCTGGCTAGGCATGAATGAAAAGTGTGCTCATTTCCGATGAAAAACGGCAAGGGCTGCAGTGTCTGGATGGTTTCGCTCAGAGGTACGAATCAAAACAATCATACGAACACCACAACAAGGAAGCAGGTGTTCAGGTGCGCATAAAATAGCTTATATTCAAGCACAAATGTCAGGAGAAAAATAACTAGACCAAAGAGGACCTGAGGGCCTTTCACAAAACTTGTCTCCTAAGAATTCTGCAGAACACACACACACAAAATCTGAACTTTCCAACAAGTTAAACAGTGCATTGCATCATTCGAAGTTTAAGTCAAATTATCTCTAAACTGTTGAAATATTTTATTGCACTACTTGAGTATTTTTTAAATTATTGACTAAACCTATAAACAAATTAACAAATAAAGAAAAAAGTTTTTTTTAAGAAATGCATCATTTTATTTAAAAAGGATTAATCAAACTGATAATTAAAAATATCAGAAATACCTTTTTTATTTTTCATTATTATTTATAAAATAAATAAAAAATAAAAAATAAAATAAAATAAAATAAAATACAATACTTTTAAAGTTTGGGGTCAGAAATTAATGCTTTTATTTAACAAGGATGCGTCAAACTGATCATCAAAAATATCAGAAATACTTTATTTTTTATTATAAACAAAACCTATGGCAGTAAAATAAAATAAAATACAATACAATACATGCTTTTAAAGTCTGGAATCAGATTATTATTATTATTATTTTAAATGAATCCTTTCATTTAACAAGGATGGATCCAACTGATAATTTAAAATATCAGAAATACTTTTTAAAATTATAAATTAACATTCCAACAAGTTAAACAGTGTGCTGCATCACTTTTTCATCAACTTTTTATTAGTATTATTATTATTTTTTTTAATTATTAACAAAACCTATGGAAGTAAAATAAAATAAATAAAAACAATTTTAAAGTTTAGGGTGAGAATTTTTTTCTTAAAGAAATGAATCCATTTAACAAGGATTAATCAAACTGATAATCAAAAATATCAGAAATATATATGTTTTTTATTTTCCATTATTAACACAACCATGGTAGTATATAAAATAAAATATTGTCTTTATTTTACAATTTTAAAAAACCAAAAAAAAAAAAAAAAAAACATACTTTTAAAGTTTGGGGTCAGAAATTAATCCTTCTATTTAACAAGGATGCATCAAATTGATCATCTAAAATTTCAGAAATACTTTTTAAGATTATAAAAATTCCAACAAATTAACCAGTGCAATGCATTTTTTTTTTTTTTTTTTTTTTTTTTAATGAATCGATGCTTTGGAGGCATAAAATTGATTAACAAAAAAAAAAAAAAATCAGAAATACTTATTAAAATTATAAATGTCTTATCTATTTCAACTAATAGCTGTCTTATTGAAGTTTCTATTCATCAGAAAATTGTGGGGAGAAAAAAAATAAAAATAAAAATAAAAATAAAAAAAAAAATAAAAAAATCGAACACTGTTCCACAAAAATATTAAGCAGCACAAATTTTTCCTATATTGACAATAACAAATGTTTCTTGAGCAGCAAATCTATATTTTCTGAAGGATCATGTGACACTGAAGACTGGAGTAATGATGCTGAAAATTCAGCTTTACCATCACAGGAATAAATTAAATTTTAAAATATATCCACAAAGAAAATTTATTTTAAAATTTAATAATGTTTAATATTATTGCTGTTTTAACTGTATTTTTTAATTGAATTGAATTGAATTTAATTTAATTTTTTGAGAGAAATCTATTATGCTTACCAAGGCTGCATTTATTTGATAAAAAAATACAGTTAAAACAGTAATAATGTTACACATTATTCAATTCTAAAATAAGTTTTCTTTGCAGATATATTTTTAATTAAATTAAATTAAATTAAATTCTTATTGACCCCAAACTTTTCAACAATTTAGAAATATCTACATTTAGATTTGTATTATTAACATATTTGAAAATTCTGAAAATTAATTAATTTTTTTTTTTTTTTCAATAATAAAATCCTTGGCTCAAATGCATGTCTCATCATTTATTTGCTTTCACTATTTTTGCAGTTTACTGAGAACACTTTCTTGCTATCTACCCAAACATAAACTCCCTTCCCATGATGCTACTGTATGTGCAGGACTTTACATACAGGGGTCAAAGCAGTGCATTATGATTGTGTTGGGACACACGCTGAAGCCCTGACAGCAGTCATATGAAAGGGCCTTTAGTCTAAATATTCCGTCTTTCATGTTCTATTATTAATTCCCTTGTAAATGAGGAGTGCTAATAGTTTTCTGCATAATCAATTATAGTCCAGCGGGTCAAAGCCTTTCGACACACAATTTGCCTAATATCTGATGACCTACTTTCAACCGGACACTACAATCAATTCTGTATAATGAGCTGAAAGTGTGCAGCACCTGTTACTCCATAATGAAGCAAAATATCAGTGGTTAACAGTAAAATTAGTTTTACAAGTGGCCAGTTACCAGACCAGATCTTTAATAACCACCCCAGAGAACGGTTAAAAACCACAAGGGCACAGTAACACGGCTTATCAGTCATTCACCTCAACCGCCGAGCCACCTCTGTTTCAATGACAGCTCGATTTCTCTGCATTATTAATGTGTTGAGAGCTTTCGTCTCCGAACAGGGAATGTCTACTTGAAAAAGGAAGATAAGCCTGGAAAGAAACAAAAAGATGAATATTTTGTTTCCTTTATTTAAAGGAATTCTAATTATATCATCGTTTAGTCACCCTCATGTTGTTGAAACACCCATGACCTTGTTTGCAAAGCCACGTTTCACTATATTCTTGTATTGTATGTAGAAGAGTTGCGTGAACATTCTGCAAAATGTCTCCTAAAGTCATTTAAAAAGACTTCATATGCTCTTAAAAGCAATAGTTATGCTAGCGATTTTTTTTTTTTTTTTTTAAGGAAAATTACAATTTTATCATGATTCTTTGTCATATTGGTTTTACTATTTTAAACCCTATTTAAAAACAAAGCTAGCCACTAGCCAAGCCTACCAACTAGCCTAAGACATGCTATTAATGTACTAATTCATGTTAGCAACATGCTAATCATGGTATCAGTATGCTAAAACATGTTATCTAGCAACGCTAGTAATGCTAGCAATGTGTTAAATCATTCTAAACCATGCTAGCATAAACTAAATCATGTTAAAAACATCCTACCACCCTGGTGAAAAAAACAGCATATGCTGGTAGGTATGTTTTGATGCTGGAATGCTGGTCCTTAGCTGTTTTTTGCTAGCCATATTGCTGGTCAAGGACCAGCATAAACCAGCATCAAAACCTACCTACCAGCATATGCTGTTTTTTTCACCAGGGCAACATGCCAATCATGCTGGAAACATGTTAGCAGCATGTTAGAAACATGCTAACAACATGCTATTCATGCCAAAAACATGCTAGCAATATGTTAACTACAAGCTAATATTAACAACACGGTAACAACATGCTAATCATGTTAGAAACCTGTTAACAACATGTTAACCATGCTAAAAAATGCATGTTAATCACGTTATCAAACATGGCAATCATGTTAAAATATCCTAACAACATGCTAATCATGCTAGAAACATGCTGGCAACATGTTAATCATGCTAGAAACATGCTAGCAACATGCTAATCATATTAAAAACATGGCAACAACATGCTAGGAAATTCTAACATGCTACTCATGCTATCAACATGCTAATCATATTCAAAACATCCTAACATGTTGCCATGCTAGAAACATGGTAGCAACATGCTAATCATGTTAAGAATACGATTAGCAACACATTAAAAACATGATAATGCTAACAAAATGCTAATCATGCAAGAATACATGTTAGCAATTTATATATATATATATATATATATACACATATACACACACACAACATGCTAATCACATTAGAAACTTGGTAACAACATGCTGTGAAGATGCTAACAACATGTTAATCATGCTAGAAATATGCTAATCATGCCAGTCATGCTAGCAGTTTGCTAAATCATGTTAAAACATGCTAATCATGCTAACAAACGTGCTAGCAAACATTAAAAACATGATTAGTAAAACGTTACCATGATAATCATGCTAACAATATGTTAATGTGCTAGAAACATGCTAGCAACACACTAATCATAGTAACATGCTAATTTTGCTAGACGCATGCTAGCAATAAGCTAAATCATGTTAAAACATGCTAATCATGCTAGCAAACATGCTAGCAAACATGCTAGCAAACATTAAAAACATGATTAGTAAAACGTTACCATGATAATCATGCTAACAATATGTTAATGTGCTAGAAACATGCTAGCAACAAGCTAATGACATGTTAATCATGGTATAAACGTCAATCATTTTAAAACAGGTTAGCAACATGTTAACATTATGCTAATCATGCTAACATGCAATCAACAATCATGTTAGAAACATGCTAGCAACATTATCACAGTAGAAGCATGGTAACAACATGCTAGCAACATGCTAATCACATTAAAAAACATGGCAATCATATTAAAACATGTTAGAAACATGAGTAACAACATGTTAACAACATGGTAATAGTGGCAAAACATGCTAGCCACGTTAACATCATGTTAACAACATGTTAATCATGTTAGAAACATGCTAGCAACATACTAAAAACATGCTGACATGCTAATCATGTTAACAACATGCTAATCATGCTAAAACATGATTAACAACATGTTAACAACATGCTAATATTGCTAAAACATGCTAGAAACATGCTATAACATTAAACCAATCAAACTAAATAATAATCTATCTATCTTTTAAAGTTTACATTGGTTTCAAACTTTTTAAGATTTTACAACTACTTCTAATTTTCAGGTTAGGCTTTCTTAAGCCAACCTAAGGTTTGTTTTGACAAACTTTTTCTGGCTTTAAGAGTGTACGGGTTTGGAACGTCATGAGCGTGAATAAATAATGACGGAATGTTCACGTTAGGTGAGTTCTTCTTTAATCATTCTCTGGTTGGTTAGTCATATAGCATCACTATTGGAATATCAAAAAAACCAATTCACGTTCTCACAGCAGCTACTAGTTCACCTGCTGTTTTACGCCCCCGTGGGACTTATGGGATAGCTTTGATATAGATATAAGCCTCCAATACAATTTCTCAAGGGAGGTTTGAGCTCTTGGAAGTTCACAGAGATGTAGGAAGGTTCTTAATAGACCTGATACGTGTGTTTAGATGTGCAGACAGACTCTACTGAAGCCCAGTGGGAGAAAGCGGTCTGGGCAGAGGCCTGTCTGAGCCCCGAGGCCTCTAAGAAATAGGACACACACATACTCCGACATCTAGGGTCGACAGCAGCCTACTGGTAGGGCAAGCACAAATACTGGTGCAGGTCCCCATGCACGGAAAGTCATTTCAGGATAGAGCGCTGGAAACTGACTGTTTCAAACAGTTAGCTGTTTAAAGGTGCTGTCAGACATATCTATTATTCCTTTTGACCTCTTCGCACTCTGGGGAGACACTACAAAGGGTCAAACTACAGGGCTTTGCTTCCATTTTCTACTGCAGTATTTCATCAAGTAGTAACTCTTCTGCAAAACTACATCTTTCTGTGTATATTTTTATTTATATACATAAGCAAACTTGAGCTACAGTACATGCATACATAAATAAATTGCTTTCCATGTTCTACCATTACTTCAGTTATAAAGCAAATATAAATATTTATATAAATATAAATATTTTAAACAATATTAATTAATATTAATTCATTCATAAAAAAAAATTAAATATTTATCAGCTGACTTTATTTAAATATTTAAAGATATTAAACAAATATTAAAATAAATAAAGAAATATGTACAAAACTGTGCAAAAGTCTTAGGCCACTGGTATTTTCACCAACAAAAAAATGGTCTTAAGTCAGTTATTTCTATCTTTTGCTGTAGTGTGTCAGTAGGAAATATCAGTTTACATTTCTAAACATTCATTTTGCCATTAATTGTAATAATCCAGTGAGATTTTTGTTTGCACAAGGAGTCTGACAACAGCCAGTGCTCCACACAGAGATCTGATCTGACCATCATCCAGTCTGTCTGGAATGACATGAAGAAACAGAACAAACTGAGATAGACTAATTCCAGAAGAACTGTGGCAACATCTCCAAGATGCTTCAAGAAACCTACATTCAAAGCTACCTGAAAACTCATGCACAAATGTACCTAGGGCAAAAGCAGTTTTAAATGCAAATATGGTTTACCAAATGTTGATTTAATTTAGTTAATAGAAGTTAATCGATAAATAAAATGGCATTATTTTTGACAGCATCCTCATTTTACAGCCTTTTTTACACAAGTGCCTAAAACAGCCTTTTAACAGTGCTTTGCAGGTTTCTTGAAGAATCTTGGAGATGTTGCCACAGTTCTTCTGGATTTAGTCTGTCTCAGTTTGTTCTGTTTCTTCATGTCATTCCAGACAGACTGGATGATGGTGAGATCAGATCTCTGTGTGGAGCACTGGCTGTTGTCAGACTCCTTGTGCAAACAAAAATCTCACTGGATTATTACAATTAATGGGAAAATGAATGTTTAGAAATGTAAAGTGATATTTTCCTACTGACACGCTACAGCAAAAGATATAAATAACTGACTTAAAACCATTTTTTTTTGTTGGTGAAAATACTAGTGGCCAAGACTTTTGCACAGTACTGTATATATTTTTAAAATTGTATAAAAATCTAGTGAATAACCAGATTCAAATAGGGTAAGTGTATATATTAAATTTACAACACATATAAATATTAAATATTTTGTATTTAGATATATTGTATATTTATATTTTAATATTTGAATGATATATATATATACAGGGGTTGGACAATGAAACTGAAACACTTGCCAATATAGTATTGGAGGTCTCATGGCTATACTTGCGCTGTCTGGTGCCCAATCTTCACTTATTGTACATTACACCAGTTAGAGCAGTGTAAAGTTTCATTATGTGCACCCAATGGTTCAAACATTGTACCTTGAAGGTAGTGCTCTGTATCAGGATAATAATGCACCAATACACACAGCAAGACTGGTGACAGACTGGTTTAATGAACATGAAAATTAAGTTGAACATCTCCCATGGCCTGCATAGTCACCAGATCTGAATATTATTGAGCCACTTTGGGGTGTTTTGGAGGAGCGAGTCAGGAAACGTTTTCCCACATCAGCATCACATAGTGACCTGGCCACTGTTCTGCAAGAGGAAAATGGCTCAAAATCCCTCTGGCTGCTTTGCAGGACTTGTATTTGTCACTCCCACGATGAAATGATGTTGTATTGGCTGCAAAAGGAGGCCCAATATCATACTAATTGTGATCTAAAACCAGGTGTTTCAGTTTCATTGTCCAACCCCTGTGTATATTACATATATATATATATATATATATGTAATTTAAAACTTTATAATGACCAAGTGAAGAACCAGATTCATATACATTAAAGATCAGTTTTAAAATTTTAAGAATAAGAGAAAAATAAAAAAAAATATAGAGTCAAATGAAATTAAATTAATCAAAATGATATATATAACATACATACACATGCATCACAGATAAATATTTTGTATTTAGATATTAGAATTATTATTAGAATTATTTACATTTTTACATTTTAGAATAACCCAGTGAAATATCGATATTTTAGTGTAACATTTACATCACAAAAAACAATAAATATTTAGTTTTTAGACATATTTTAATATTTTTATTATACATAATAGATATCAAATTAATTCAATTTTTTACAAATTTTTTTTTACATTTTTTTATTCATATACACCAAAAGATCAAACTTAAAATTTTATGAATGATTATAGAGATTGTTCAAATCAATATTTTAGTGTAACATTTACATCACAAACAACCAATAAATATTTAATTATTTGGAAATATTTTTAGATATTTTTTTAATATATAATATTTATAAAATAAAATGAATTTCAAAATAATAACCCAGTGAAGAACTAGATTCATATACAGTAAAAGATCAATCTTAAAATTTTAAGAAAAAATATAGAGATCGCTGAAATCAATATTTTTACTCAGCTCTAGACAGATTCACCAATCATATCATGTTTCTTAGGGTTGTCTTGTGTTCAAAACAGAAAAAAAAATGCAAGAGTCTTGAGATGTGTTTTGTCTTAAGACAACGTTATCTGTCTGTATGTGTACATACATTGTACAAACAAATATATGGGCTAAAGAACTATAAGCTATAACCTTTATTGCCCCACAAAAAACAGTATTATGTGTGGAAATATATCGTCGGATTTGTTACAAAAGCAGTAAGAGCGGTGCTTTAGAACGGATGAATTTAGAGATGCAGCTTTATGGAGAGCATTTACCATACTGACAGTATAACAACATGCTGTCAGCACGCAAAAACCCTCTCTGCATTCATAAATTCAACCCTTTAAAGCAGCACAGCTAAAAATACTAAAGCAAAAACAAACTGAAAGGAAAAAAATAAACTGTCCGACATCACGACCCTTTTCCGCTTTCATCTCAAAGATTCACAGCTTACGCAATCTCTCCTCAAGACCGGACATCTCAAATAAAAAGGAAAGCCAAATCTCCTGCGCGCATCCCCTCGTATTTGCTCGCCCCGCAAGCTATTTGCCCGAAACCTTCAGCGGCACATCTGGATTTTGTCACTAGAGAAGGCCAGGATGTGATATGACACGTACAGTAGGTAGATGAAGGTTTGGGACGGATATGAAAGATTGGTGGGGAGTCCAGATTGCGTCTGGATTTCCTGGAGAGGAAAATCTCTCCGATAGAGGACCAGAAAGAGAAAGCGGGAGCGAAAAAAGAGCAGAAAATGACTCGCCTGCTACGACCCCAATTACCACCGAGGAGATCAAAGAGCTCGCTGCCACTGTGATATTTAAATGATGAGCCTGGATAGGGCCTCGCTTTTCATATCTGCAAATGAAGGAAACCAAGGCCCACTGCCGCCCTCTCCCTCTCTCGCTCATTCGCCGTGCCTTTGTGCTGGGCTTTGAAAGCGCTATATAACACTCATTCGCCTACCGCTTAATTTTAATGAAACCGAATGCCAACTGTAGGAGCCTGTTAAATAACTTCTTACATTTTTATAAAGCCAAAATAATTTAGAATGTACGACTGTCACTTGAATATTACATAATATTGTTTACATGCATTATTTGTACTATTTACATTCATAATGAGATACATTTTCACACAACTAGAGAATGTTCAAACGCTCACTGATGCTCCAGAAGTTAATCTGATACATTAAGAACCAGGGGGTGAAAACTTTTGGAATTTGAAGAGCAGGCTAAATTTAACATATTTTATCTTCTGGGAAACATGTAGGTATCTTCTGTAGCTTGTGAATGGCAGTATTAAATGAAACAAATATGATATTTAGGCAAAATAAGAAAAATGTACACATCTTCTTTCTGTTCAAAAGTTTTCACCCCCGGCTCTTAATGCATGGTTTTTCCTTCTGGAGCATCAGTGAGTGTTTGACCCTTCTGTAATAGTTGCATATGAGTCCCTCAGGTGTCCTCAGTGTGAAAAGATGAATCTCAAAATCATACAGTCATTGTTGGAAAGGGTTCAAGTACACAAAAATGTTGAAAAACCAAAGAATTTGTGGAACCTGAAGGATTTTTCTGAAGAACAGCTGGCAGTTTAACTGTTCAGGACAAACAAGGGACTCACAAACAACTATAACTAAACAAAAAACAGCTGTGGATTATTCAGGTAACAACACAGTGTTAAGAATAAAACATATGTAAACTTTTGAACAGGGTCATTTTTATAAATTAAATTTTCTCTTGTGGACTATATGTAAACATCCATTACGAGAAATATCTTATTCAGGTCAGTACTAAATAAAAAAATAACATGCATTTTGTATGATACCTCTTATTTTGCTAAAATAATTAACATTTTGCAGATTTTACAAGGTGTATGTAAACTTTTGACCTAAAATGGTACATATTAGTAGCTTTTGAAATGGCACCACTCCTGTGGCAGCTTTTGTACCTTTTTTTTTTCTAAAAGTGTACTGTCTCTTTAAGACTATCAGCACAAAAAGTGAAAGTGAAAAGCAGCAAGAACACGGCACAGAAGGTACAGACATTTATCGCCAAAATAAAAGAATATACTGACTTCTAAAACCACTTTTTGTAATTTCCATTCAATGATTTATTACTTATCTGCCATAATCATTTTTAAAGTATCTATTCAGGGAAAAGTATTTATGTATTTGATGAACTGTGATTTATAATCAGCATATCATGCAATTAACTGCTCTAGTTTGAATCAAGAATGGACTGTCAAGAGTAGCAAAGATTTTAAAAGACTCATTATTGAATAGCAATGTTTGGATGCATGAATAAATATATGTGAATGTGAAGTAATAAACCGTAAAAAGAGGACACAAAAACAAGTGTTTGGTCATATGACTCATGAACTAGATTTCAAATTCTTTTGAGCGACATGACAGCTTTATGTAGGAAATACTATTATTTGTATATCACCAAATCACTAGAACCAATTCTGTGAACTGGACAAATTATTTATTGAAGTATGGATTCAAAAGAATGATTCATTTACAAATTGTGAATCGCTACTTCTATCAAGGAATCAAAAACATGCCATGGAGGATTTTCACCTAATAACTTCCCATCTGTTTCTCACATAAATCAATCATATGACTTCAGAAAATTGCACATTCAGGGCCTAAAATTACCACTCGCTAAACATCAAATATGAATAAAAATCAGTGTTGCAGAGTATATGAAAACTTGAAACACTGTGAGTTTAAGTCACTTGTAATGTGCACTCGAAAGTGCAACAAGTGCCAAACATCTTTCCAAGTTTGTAATGAGAAGCATTTATAAATCTGCAACAAAAGAAAAGCATTTCAACACAGACGTTTCCCTGTGGTTTTCACTAAAATAAAAGAGATCTGTATAGAAGCCCGTTTCCGCCACTGAATTAAAAAAAAGGTAATTGCGGCTTTCACAATTCTGAAATTTTTTTCCTCACATTTGAGAATTTACATCTCACAATTCTGATATTGTAATATAAACTCTAAATAATATAAATAATATTCTGATTTTCTAATATAAGAACATAGTCTTTTTCCCCTCAAAAAGTGAACTTTACAGCTAGTTATATTGTTCTGACTTTATAACTTGCAATTGCAAGTTTATATCACGCAATTCTGAGGAAAAAAATTCAGAATTGTGAGATAAAATAGAATGACTGGAAACAGGCTTGGTTTAACAAGCAATAGATAAATACTTAACAGCTCAATAGTATTATATTGATTTTTTTTTATATTGATTTGTTTAGATTTTATTATTTCATTTATTAATAGTTAATGAATAATATACACTACCAGTCAAAAGTTTTTGAACAGTAAGATTTTTAATGTGTTTTAAAGAATTCTCTTCTGCTAACCAAGCCTGCATTTATCTGATCCAAAATACAGCAAAAGCAGTAATATTGTGAAATATTTTTTACTATTTAAAATAACTACTTTCTATTTGAATGTATTTTAACATGTAATTTATTCCTGTGATCAAAGTTAAATTTTCAGCATCTTTACTCCAGTCACATGATCCTTCAGAAACCATTCTAATTAAATACATTCTATAAAAAAACATTTTATTTATTTATTTATTTATTATTTTTTCTTTTTGCAAAATATTTTTACTTTTATTTAGCAAGGATGCTTTAAATTGACCAAAAGTGTTAAAGACATTTATAATGTTACAGATTTCTATTTCAGATAAATGCTGTTCTTCTGAACTTTCTATTCGACAAAGAAACCTGAAAAAAATCTACTCAGCTGTTTTCAACATAATAATAAATGTTTTGTAAAACTAAAAATTCAGCTTTGAAATCACAGGAATAAATTACATTTTAAAACATACTCAAATAGAAAACTTTGAATCAAATAAATGCAGGTTTGGTGAGCAGAACAGACTTCTTTAAAAAAAAACAAACAAAAAAAAAACATTAAAAATCATACCGTTCAAAAACTTTTGACTGGCAGTGTATAAAATATAATAATATAATGAATAATAATGATGATGATAAAAATAGCAATTAGTCTTTTTAAATTTAATAATGCACATAGTTTCGTGGCCAGTAAGAAATATTTACTGCCGGTACGTTTTCTCATGTTCTCTTGGCAGGTGTGGCAAAATGTTCATTTTAGGGCCTGCTTGTATAGTGCGAGAGTCATATGTTGTACTTTAACGACAGTTTTTATGCTGCTTTTTTTTTTTTAGTTTAACATCCTCATTCTTTATTCTCCTAATCATCTGCTAGTCAACAGGATGTTTTGTTCTTGCTTTCACAAAAGAAAGAAAGTCCTACAGGTTTGGAATGACAGAAAAGTGAATAATTGAAGACAGAACTTTCTTTTTTTTTTTTTTGTTTGTCTGAACTTTTCCTTTAACCTTCATTCTCTTGATGTTTACTGAAATGCAACACCAACTAGCCCTCCAACGCTCCTCTCTCCAGTCGTTCCCTCCGTTTGTCTGTTTTTTAAATTAGCATATGTGGGCTAGGGGACATTTACCTCTCTCTTAACAAATCAAGAATAGCAAAACATTTACTCGTCCGTTTCGGCAAAAACCATCCCCCGCTGCATTCCTAGGCCAGGTGTGAACATAAAATGCAATTAAATCAATATGAGAATGATAGAGAACGAGCAGATGAGAGAGAGAGAGAACAAACATCTAAGGCTGTGTGGGGGACCCAGTATTGAATTTCAGATCTGGTGAAAAGCAGGATGTGATATAAATATTGATGAATCAGATGGCTACCTGAGAGACAGAATAGCTATCTCTTGTTATCCGGATCCCGACGTTGCCTTTGTTAACAGTCTGCGTCGCCATAGCAACAAGCAATTAAATGGCAGCATGCATTTAAACATCAGAGACAAGTTGAGATTCATGCTGCCGAACAATAGAGGAGGGAAAAAAAAAAAACGCTGGCTGCGTGTGATTGCTAGGGGAATCGAAAAACGTTTCAGAGTGAGAGAAAAAAGTTGTGAGCTACCGCTAAATTGATGGTAGACAAAGGCCGTGTAAAAGCTGAAGTACACTCTGTTTCTCGCAATACGTGAGATTTCAAAGCCTAGTTTACTGAAGTACACACGCAACACGTATATGTAACGGTGACCTCACACTTCTCCCATTCATTTTCTCCATAGGCATTTCAAAAACACCTCCAATAAAGCCTTGAACGAATCAACCAGCTCTGAAATGAATCACAGCATTTGATTTCAAGCAAAAAATGATATGAAAAATTCTACTTATTTTCATTTGGAGAGGGAGGAGACAGACCACTTATAGAAACGTGAATGATAACAAAATGTAAAACGCTAAAGTAGGTTGCTATAAAATAAATAAAAATATAATTAACAGGCTGAATAAAAATAGCAACACTTCAAAATTGGGTCATGTTAGTTAAATATGGTTAATGCATCACTATTAACTATTAATTAGCAAAACACTAATCTTTGTTAAAGTTAGTTATTAAAAACACAACCCATTGTTACTTCATGTCACTCAGGTACCATTATTTTAGTATTATTTTACATTATTTAATTTAAATTACTTTAGTATAAATAAAAATTGTATTTTTTTTATATTTTCATTTTAGTTTAAGTAATTTTATGTCTTTGTGAATTTTAATTTTTATGAATTTTCTTTTTTAAAAAAAAAAGTTTATACTGTTTTTATTAATTTACAACTCAATAGTATAATGATTTTCTTTTCTTGATTTTTTTTTGTCACTCAGGTACCATTATTTTAGTATCATTTTAAATTTTTAAATTTAAATTATTTTAGGAAAGGAAAAGGAAAGGAAAGGACGTGACATGTGGCCAAGTACGGTGACCCAAACTCGGAATTTGTGCTCTGCATTTTACCCATCCAAGTGCACACACACAGTAGTGAGAAGTGATCAAATGCACACACACACACACACACACCGTGAACACACACCCGGAGCAGTGGGCAGCCATATTGCTATCGCTGCGGCGCCCGGGGAGCAGTTGGGGGAACGGTGCCTTGCTCAAGGGACTCACCCCAGTCGTGGTATTGAGGGTGGAGAGAGTGCTGGTTATTCACTCCCCCCACCTTCAATCCCTGCCGGACCTGGGACTCGAACCCGGGACTCGAACCCGCAACTGTTCGATTACAAGCCTGACTCCCTAACCATTAGGCCACGGCTGCCTAATTATTTAAACTATAGCATAGTTTAAATAATTTTATGATTTTTGTCATTTTTATTCATTTTCTTTAAAAAATAATTTTGCATAAATTACCATTTTTTAATTCATTTTACATGTTTATTAATATTTTTATTTTATATTTTACTTTCAGTTGAAATTATTTTATGTTTTTGTCATTTGAATTATTATTTTCTAATTTCATACTGTTTTTTATTCATTTGCAGCTCAATAGCATTATAGTGATTTTCTTTACTATTTTGTAGCTCAGGTACCATTATTTTAGTATCATTTTACATTTTTGAATAAAAATTTTAGTATAAATTAACATTTTAAATTCATTTTAATTTTTTTTTAATATTTTTATTTTATATTTTACATTTTATTTATCACATTTTTATTTTAGTTTAAATCATGTTTTGTCATTTTTATTCATTTTCTTTTTCTTAAAAAATGTTTATACTCTTTTCATTCATGTACAGCATAATAGCATTATAGTGATTTTTCTTTTTTTTTTTTTTCATTTTCCATTATTTTAGTATCATTTTAACATTTTAAATTAATTTTTATTTTATTTTACATTTTATTTTAATTTTAGTTTAAATAATTTCAAGTTTTTGTCATTTTTGTCAAGTTTTTGTCATATTCTATTTTTTTTTTTTTTTTTTTTTTTAAATGTCCATACTGTTTTCATTAATTTACAGCTCAATAGCATTATAGTGATTTTTCTTTATTGATTTTTTTGTCACTCAGGTACCATGTTTTTGTTTGTACCATTTTAGTGTTTTACAATTTAATTATTTTAGTATCACTTTAAAATTTTACACTTATTTATATTTTATTTTATATATTTTTTTTGTTTTATTTTAAATTTAAATTTTGTTTTTGTCAATTTTATTCATTTTCTTTAAAAAAAAAAATGTTTTTACTGTTTTCATTTTTATTTCAGGTTTAGTTATTTTGGTACTTCTAACTAAACAATCTAGCTGACATTAACATTTTATTTCAGTAACGGTCTATTTCATTTCAAGTAACAACTTTCTATAGTTTTAGTTAATGACTGAATAAGATCTGACAGATACCAAATAAAGCCACGGACCTACAGTTGATTACAACGTAAAAAAACATAAACATTACAAAATACATAGTTTTTAAGAGTGATTCCGTGATTTGCCGTGCATTACGGTTATGTTTGGTCAATGCTATAAGCTCTTTGATTCCATGATAGCACGTTCTCTCCTGATAGGTCGATATCTCATTAGTATTATAGAGAGTTTAGCTCTTCAAAGTGAATTTGGTTATTAAACATGCGTTCGTGAAGCTAAAATCACTACAGATGAATCAATCACCACTTAACACCCTCAGAGCTCATGACAGGTCTATCATTATCACTCAAAATCAGTTTCTGTGTGAAGAAAATGAATTAGATTTTTTACTTTGAGATCTCTGCTGATCTATATGTAAAGCAGACATATGATGGGTTGCGGTATTTGGCATCTTCCAATCAGAAATCACTCCGCCGGTGCATTTGGAAACATCCACGGTACATAAACGCACTGATATGATGTGTTGAGTGATGATGTTGCTGAGAAAGTGAAGAGCCTTCAGGGTCCACTCAAGAATTATAATCCTATTACTAATGATCTTCCATTGAAAAAACAAATTACCCAAGTACGATAGCCTTTGAATATGCTAGCGCTAAGCCGCGCTTATTACCTGAAACATCAAATATCGCCGGACGGAATCGGTGATTCATCCTCGCAATGCGCCGTGTTAATGGGGATACTCGGGTTTGCCAAATAAAGAAGGGAGAGGGCTGAAGCGTTAGTCTCATTATGTACGGAGAGGGAGGGGAACGAGATGGGCTTTTGATCAACCAGCAAGGCCTACTCCTGCTTTCAAGGCTGTCATCGACATAAAGGAGCATTAGTGATCCTTTGTGCACCTAGAAAGGGTTTTAAAAAGAGAATGAGAAGAGGCATGAAAGACTACAAAACAAATGAAACTATGAGTAAAAAGGAGAATAGGGCGATCTGTCAGCTACTTGCTTTATTTATACTCAAAGTGACTGTTTAGTTGTTTCGTGAACCGACATCTTAGCCTTCACAGCTACAGTGATTATTATTAGTTATGCCTGGGGTTTTCTTGAACCAGTGACAATGTCAGACACCCAAATATGATTATCTCCTTCGGTTGGTAACCAAACAGTTCAGTTCCTGGTAGCGTTTCTGTCTTGCTGTATTTTTTTTTTTTTTAGCATTACAAAACTGTTTTTCAATTGATTACATAATATATTGACTTGACTTATAACCTTTACAGGTGTACTAATAATTATGGAAGCCATTTCCGCCAATGAATGAAAAACTGAGAGATATAAACTCACAATTGTGAGAAAAGTCAGAATTGCAAGAGATAAACTGTGGAAAAAACTCTTTTCACAACTGCAACAATTGTGATGTTATTAATTCAGAATTGTGAAGGGGTAAAAAGACTAATATTTTCTCAGAATTGCGAGTTTATATCTCACTATATTTTGAATTAATAACCTCAATTGTTGCAGTTGTGAAAAGTCACAATTGATTTTTTCCACAGAATTTATATCTTACAATTCTTGCAATTTGAGGAAAAAAAAAAAAAAAAAAAAAAAGTTATATTTCACAATTCTGACTTAATTTCTAACAATTGCAAGTTAATATTTCACAATTTGGACTTTTTTGGACAAGTTTATATCATGTAATTTTGACAAAAAGTTTACAATTGTGAGTTACGAACTCACATTTCTGAGAAAAAGGTCAGAATTTCCTCACAATTGCGAGTTTATATCTCACAATTCAGACTTTTTAACTCACAATTCAAATTTCGTGGTAAAAACTCGCAATTCTAATAAAAAAAAAAAGTCAGAAATGCGAGATATATTTTGCAATTCTTATTTTTTTTACTTACAATTGCAAGTTTATATCATGCAGTTTTGAGAAAAAGTTTGAATTGTGAGACACAAACTCACAAACTCACTCAGGTCAGAAATTCTGACTTTATTTCTCGCAATTGTGAGTTTACACCTCACAATTCAGACTTTTTAACTTAAAAAACTGCGAGTTTATATCATGCAATTCTGAGAAAAAGTTCACATTTAGAGATAAAAACTCGTAACTCTGATAAAAAAAAAGAAATTTGTGTTATATTTTGCAATACTGATACAAACTCACAATCCTGAGAAAAAAAAGTAAAGAATGTTTAGATTTTGCAATTCTGACTATTTCTTACAATTGCAAGTTTATATCATGTAGTTTTGAGAAAAAAAAAATTATTGTGAGGTTAAAAACTCACATTTCTGATAAAAAAAAAAAAAATTGAAATTCAAGAAATTCGAATTTACATCACACAATTCTGACTTTTTAACTCACAATTGTGAGTTTATATAATGCAAATTCTGAGGAAAAAATTGTAATTGAGACAAACTCACAATTCTGTGAAAAAAGGTCAGAATTGCTGACTTTATTTCCCACAAATGCGAGTTTGCATCTCACAATTCTGACTTTTTAACTTACAATTGCAAGTTTATATCATGCAATTCTGAGAAAAAGTTCAAATTTAGAGATAAAAACTGACAATTCTGATAAAAAAAAGTCAGAAATTAGAGTCATATTTTGAAATTCTGACTTTATTTCTTACAGTTGCATTAAGTTAATTTCAAGCAGTTTTGAGAAAAAGTTTGCACTGAGATACAAAAAAAAAAGTAAAAATGTTTTTGCAATTGTAAAAAAGTAAAAATGTTTTTGCAAGTAAAAATATTTTGCAATTCTGACTTTATTTCTTACAATTGCAAGTTTATATCTCGCAATTCAGACTTTTTTTAACTGAATAACTGAGTAAAGGATAAAAAAAAAAAAAGGAATTTGTGCCTTTTTCTCTCACAACTCTGACTTTATTTATAAGAGTCAGAATTGTGAGAGACAAAGTGGTGGAAGTGTCTTCCATAGTATATTGACTACTCATTCCAAGATGTTTTTTTTTTTTGTCTATGCAATATTCAGTGACTCTTTCTGCAGGTAGGTACATCTTTATGAGTGAGTCATTAAACTGATTCACTGAATTAATTCATTCAAAAATGCTGATTTGTTCAGCAACCTACTTTATGAATAAATCATTGTATTGTTCACTAAACCTATTCATTAAAAAAAAAAAAGAGAATTTTATGAATGAGTCATGAGTCATTAAATCAGCCATTTAAAAAGATATTTAACAACTGACTCAGGTTTCTCTCCTTTCTCAATTTGGTTTCAATTATCTCTCAATCACTCATTTTATTTATATTATAATTTCTGATATATAACATTAGTATTAGTGCTGTCAAATCAATTAATCATGATTAATCACATCCAAAATAAAAGTTTGTTTACATAATATGTGTACGTGTACTGTGCGCATATTTATACTGTATGTACACACACATATATTATGCAAACACAGGCTTTTCTTTAAGCTGCAAATTTAAGTTAAGCGCAAAATTGGAATATCGCATAAAACATTTGCGAATAAGCACAGTTTCCATCCAACGAGTCAAAGAGAATAAAATTGTCACTGATAAACTAGCACTAAATATCTCCATTTCTTATCTCTGTAAGAAAAGTAGGAGAAGCCACCGAATATAATAATTGTCATATATTATAAATTACTCACGCCCCAGTGTGAGCAGACAGTTCTGGGAGGCAATTACACAGAAATAGTTTGACGACAGACTTTGCTCAGGCATTTAAGAATGACCATAATATTTCAGATGCTGTGCAACAAGATCGGTCCGCTAGTTAGTCAGGTTGATGCACAAGGAGGAATTTATTTGGCGAATGCATTTTTCCATCTCCCACTGTTCGCATTTATTATTATATTAACATTATATTTATCCCAACAGAATTTTCTGATAAACTTGTTCGGGCTGTACCTCGATATATTATATAATCAATACTTTGACATCAATATTTTAGTAATACATTTTCTTAAAAACAATGCGGTGGATATTCTGCTTCTCACAGGTGTCTTTACTAATAACAAAACGTGAGCATCTGTCCCAGCCTTTGTCATTTCCCATCTATGACCTGTGAGTCATGTCTCTCCCTTCGTCGGCACAATTGGATCTTTCACACCCTCATGCAGCTTTGATGATTTTCAAAGCTTCACATCTCTCCCCCTGCGTTCGACAGTACAGAAACCAGTCACTGTGTGTAGTGACAGTCCGGGCTAGCGAGTCGATGCAGGTGGTCATCCCTACCTTTCATCACGTCGCTGTTAGCCCGAGCGGAGAGGTACAGTGAGACTGTGATGTCTGAGGTCAGTTTGTGTGCCAGCCCGGATCAGATGAGATGGGCTTTGATGTTCAGTGGGGGCCTGAGTCGCTCAAGCGGTTCAGATCCAATTTCTGACCCTGTCGTCGGCACACGCTCTGGGGTCAGGACTCTAATACCCCTCTGGCCTGTCGAGAGGGAGGGATTCTGATCCCTGCACAAACTCAGGACAACAGCAAATGCCAAGTAAGATTAGAGCCGTCGATCTTTACCAGCGCACACCGCAAAGAATTTAAATGCCATATTACATGGGCGAGTACGGGGTCTTATGCCGATTTGGTAGGGCTGGGTATTGACACAGATTTCATTTGATTTGACTCCGATTCACAAGTTCTTGATTTGATTAATTAGGATATATATCAGATACAGTACTTGTTTTCATGACAGATTTATTCAAATATTAAATAAACATGCTCTGCACTGCTACTTTACCTGAAATGCCTACAACAATCATTAAACAGCACCAAAATTTTCTAAATTTGAAAGGTGAAAACTTAAAGCACAATTATTGGTTGTCAGGCTACAAAAAATATTTGGTGAAGTTCTTTTCACGCATAAACAGAAAACCGAAGGCCCATTCACACAAATGACCCTTTCCAATAATGACTGTATGATTTTGAGATCCATCTTTTCGCACTGAGGACAACTGAGGGACTCAAATGTAACTATTACAGAAGGTTCAAACGCTTACTGATGCTCCAGAATGAGAAACAATGCATTAACAGCTGGGGGGTGAAAACTTTTGGAATTTGAAGATCAGGGTAAATTTAACTCATTTTGTCATTTTGGAATCATGCAAGTATCTTATGTAGCTTCTCAAGGGCAGGACTAAATGAAAAAAGTAAGGCAAAATAAGAAAAATGTACACCTTTTCATTCTGTTCAAAAGTTTTCACCCCCCGGGTCTTAATGCATCATTTTGCCTTCTGAAGCATCAGTGAGCGTTGGAACCCTCTGTAATAGTTGCATATGAGTCCCTCACTTGTTCTCAGTGTGAAAAGATGGATCTTAAAATCATACAGTCATTATTGGAAAGGGTTCAAATACACAAAAAGGCTGAGAAACCAAAGAATTTGTGGAACCTGAAGGATTTTTCTGAAGAACAGCAGGTAGTTTAACTGTTCAGGACAAACAAGGGACATATGTAAATGTCTTTTATGTTAAATAAAACAAAAAAAAAAATAACATGCATTTTGTATGAAGTACCTATTTCAACCACTAGTTCGCATTACTACATACTGCAACTTTAAAGCAACAGACAACATGAATGCATCAATAAACAGAATGTTACAGTACATTGGCGTGGATACTACTATAGTTATAGGACTTAACAGATCGACATTGTTATTTAAAAAACGAATACATACATTAATATGACGATCGATTAAAACTGATTAATTGATTTTGTCAAACCAACCGTAATATTCAGAGTCATAACAGGGACACGCAAAACAGCTGTCGCGATCGTCTCGGATAGGATAAAGACAGCCGTGGGTAATGCGACCGCGTCGACCGGCCATCTCTGCCAGATGTGACATTTCGCGGCGTTCCTGCCTAAATGGCTCCGATAAAGGGTTCACTTGCGCGGTCCGGAGAGGATGAGACCGGCATAAATGAGAACGGATGAGCCTGGCAGGCAATTCTCATTCAGCGCCGGGCTCGGCCCAATAATGAGGTGGATCTCAATTATGCCGCCACGGCGCTGTGAAATGGACCGGGGGCTCCCACCTCGACGCCTCCGGAGGCCCTTCAAGCCCCCTCGTCCAAATTGAACTGATGGAGCAGAAAAGCCATTTTGATTTTCGTTCTCACCTCCGAAAACACGGTTTGGCAGTGATAATGCCAGGCTGCCGTGGGCATCTGCCGAGCGCTCGCGAAGGGGGTCAGCCGTGGCGTCGCTGGGTCCCTATCGGACGTGCCGTATAGGGGCGTAATTGGATTTGTGCTGACAGTCTGTTGACACAGACGTTATTAATTGGGGTGGCTGGATTGACACGCACTTAGATAGCCACATCATAAATGCATGAAACTTGGCGCGATAATTGCGATCGCTCCGCTAACTGCGGTGGGCTTGATTAATGATGCCGTCATCAGCATATGCCAAAGCTGACCTCACGGTTATTGAGTTAGCAGGCTAATCAGAGAAGAGGTGGGACGTCTACGGCTCATTCGCACTCGAGAGAGGCACGAGAGATTGTTGAGGCTCTTGAAACGACTCTTTTGACCTAACAAATGCAACAGTTGCCATTGAAGTTTCCGGAGAAATAGAAGCAATGACCAAACAAAGCACAGCGGGATCACTAAAACACGGCTTATAGGCTTCGGATGTGGGCATAAAACAGGCTACGGAACTGAAGAAATAAATATATTAAAGTTTACTGTATATATCAAGGATTTTTTTGCTTCAGGATGTTCAGAAGTGTTCGCTTACGCTCTCCTGCTTCTTTCGTTCTTGCACAAAATGTGCTTTTCCTTGCCTATCACTCAATACCCGTAGATATGAGAATACTGTCAAATATTTATTATAAATATTGAATGAGCCGAGACTACAGGATGGTTTCTGACTATCAGCTCCATCTACTGCACCACAGTCAGACAGAAAAACCTTATAGTGTTGACAAAATAATCATATTTTGCACATCAAAAATCTACAAAACACTGCAGATATTTGGTTTTTATGATGCTGCTAACTATTAATATGACCAAATTAAAATGAGGGATGATGGGATGATGATATATATATATATATATATATATAAATAAAACAGATTATATATATAAATAAAACAGATTGTTGGAGTACGTTTTTTGTGATTGTGTCTTACAGGTGTGGTGCCCAATAGTCTGGGTTTACACAGCCTGCAGCCCAGTCCTGTGGCTCCAGACAGCCAGGCTCAATCTCCCACCCAGCTGCAGTACCGCAACAAAGTCCAGCACCGTCGATTCTCCATGGAGGTGAGTCACGTTTAATCATCTCATCCTTCTCCATGCTAAAGCCCAGCCAAGTGCTTATTCCCGAAGCTTTGATGGAGTCCTGGTGATCCTAACAGAACAACACATGCTCTGCTTGTAATCTTGTCTGAGTCTTTAATAAAGTCCTTGCCAGAGGCACTAAAGTCTCGTTATCAAATGCTTTGTTTCTCTTTAAGGTGATACTAGGTAAAGTCACATCAAAGTACTAAAGCAATGACAAGCTTTTTGTCTGACTGCTATTTTTGTCTGCTCATCACAGACTTACAGAGGCCCTAAAGGGACATGGTAAAATTATATTATATATATATATATATATATATATATATATATATATATATATATATATATATATATATATATATATATATATATATATATATATATCACACACACATACATTAATGCTTTAGCATTCTTGTGAAACATTTTGCGTAATTTTGATACTATATTTCAGTGCTTTAGTGACTGACTGCAACGTTTTTTGTGCGAATGCAATAGTCTTGAAAGAGAACACAAAATTTAATCAAGAGAATGCATTAGTTTTGTGAAAGCATGCAAAGTTTCTCGTGGTAGCTAATGCAATTGTTTTTCAGGGAAATTCAATAGTTTTGCAAAAGAACGCAAAGTTTGAATAGCCCTTGAAAAGAGCACAAAGTTTTTCAAGTGAACGCAGTTTCTTGGGGAAACGCAATAGTTTTTGCCAAAAATTGCAACATTATTTAAGGGAAAGCAATAGTTTTGTGGAAGAATGCAGCATTTCCTGGGAAACAATGGTTTTACAAGTTTCTCAGGGGAATGCAACAGTTCTGTGAAAAATGCAACGTTCTGTGAAAAATGCAACGTTCTTTTAGGAAAACACAGTAGCACAAAATTTCGTGGGGAAATAATGTTTTTAGAAAAGAACGAAAAGTTTTTCAGATGAACAAATGCAAAATTTCTCAGGGGAACGCAATCGTTTTGTAAGAGAGCACAAAGACTGTCAGGGGAGCACAATAGTTTTGTGAAAGAATGCAAAGTTTTTTCGGGGGAATGCAATTGTTTTTCTTAGGAATGCAATAGTTTTGCGAAAGAACGCAAAGTTTCTCGGGAAGACAACAGTCTTGCAAAAGATCGCAAAGTTTTTCAGACGAACGCAATAGTTTTGCGAAAGAATGCAAAGTTTCTCAGGGAAACAATAGTTCTGCAAAAAATGCACTGTTTTTTTTTAGAAGAATGGAATAGTTTTGAAAAAGAACCCAAAATTTCTTGTGGAAACAATGTTTTTTTCAGATGAACACAATAGTTTTGTGAAAGAATTCAAAGTTTCTCGGGTGAGCACAATAGTTTTGCAAGAGAGCGCAAAAAGTTTTTGAAAAGTTTTTCAAAAGGAACACAATAGTTTTGTGCAACATTTTTCAGTTTCGAAAGAATACATTTCTTGGGGAAGCAGTGGCCTCACAAAAGAATGCATAGTTTTTTAGAGGAACACAATAGTTTTTGCAAAGTTTCTCCGGGGAATGCAATTTTTTTGTTAGGTGAACACAATAGTTTTGCCAAAGAATCCAAAGTTTCTCAGGAACACAATAGTTGTGTGAAAGAATGCAAGGTTTTTCACGGAAAGAAATAGTTTTGCAAGAGAGCGCAATAGTTTTTCAGGGGAACGCAATAGTTTTGCGAAAAAAATGCAAAACATTTTTTAGGGAAACAGTTTTGTAAAAGAAAGTTTTTTGGGGAACGTAATAATTTAGCAAAAGAACGCAAAGTTTCTCGGGAAAACAACTGTTATAAAAAGGAACAGTTTCTTGGGGAAACAATGGTTTTGCAAAAGAACAAAGTTTCTTGGCGAGCGTATTAATTTAGCAAAAGAACACAAAGTTTCTTGAGGAAACAATAGTTTTGCAAAAGAATGCAAAGTTTCTTGAGGAACTTAATGATTTTGCAAACGAACGCAAAGTTTCTCAGGGAAACAACAGTTTTGTAAAAGAACACAAAGTTTCTTGGGGAACATAATTTTGCAAAAGAATGCAAACTTTCTTGGGGATATAAAAGTTTTGCAAAACATCACAAAGTTTCTTGGGGAACCGAACAATTTTACGAAAGAACACAAAGTTTCCTGGGGAAACAACAGTTTTGCAAAAGAACGCAAAGTTTCTTGGGGAACGTAATAATTTAGCAAAACAACACAAAGTTTCTCAAGGCAACAACATTGCAACATTTCTTAGGAAACGTAATTTTACCAAAAAATGCAATGCTTCTTGGGGAACTTGATACTTTTGCAAGGTTTTTCTGGGAATTTTTATAAATAAAAATAGAGAAAATTATTAAGTCACATTCCTTATTTCAAGCATGCTAGTACCTTACACCTTTTAAAGATTTTAGGAAATAATATTTTTTTCTGAATTTGTTGTAATAACTACGGGATTTTGACAGAAATTGTGGTTTCTGCACTGAATATAATCATCTTCAGTATAAATACACACACTCACATATATGTGGGTATGTATGTATGTATGTATATGTGCGTGTCTGTGTGTATACAGTGTCATAAATAAGTAAATTCAAAATAAACCATGCAAACTGGATTGCCAAGTGTCAACAACAGACTAATTAGAGACCTGCTGCCTTGATCACCTTCCCTGTATTTCTCCTTTCTTTCACCATAATCATCCATGCGATTCTGTATCCGTACGAGAGCAGAGCCTCAGTTGGAGGCACACGAGAAAGATGGAGTCCATCATTAAATGGAGTGGAAGTATTACCTGTAAGTTAGTCCGACGCCACAAAAGACAGACTCCGCATTCGGAGTGTTCTTTGCCTCGGCTGTCAGCTTTCTTATTCAGTGGCCATGAATCTAGAAAAGGAAAATTGGAATGAATGCCCTCTCCCATTTTCAAATCCGACAGCTTCTTTCCGCTCTCGCAAACCTTTTATCTGCACCGTGCACCCGTATTTTATTCCCACAGGCATGGCGGGAGAGACGCCGAGGTGAAAGGACGACTTTTTATTCCCTGGTTTTATTGAGAATCGCTGGCTAGTTTTATTGCACGACCGTACAAACGCAGCCACGAGGCAAAGCGGGAGGAATCACAGGGAACGCTCTCATTTTTCAAAGCACATAAGATTCCCCCTCATTGCCGTGCTATTTTTGGGCCTTTCCTAACCGTGGCCATGAGTTACGAGTTACGAACTCCATCAGAGCTTCTTAAATGCCAAAAGATTGTTGGATATACTTTAGCTCGCTGTAAGATACAATATTTTGTCCTGCCTTGCCTTGGCGTGTTGAGATTGCGTCAGAATCCTTTATTGAGTGAGAGTTCTCATACCGGAGAAAAGTGACAGGTTTTCTCATTGTCATGCTGAGCTCGTCATGGTAAGAATAGTCGGTTCTGCCTATAGGCGTAGAGTTGTGTTGCGCGTTGGAGAAAGCTGTCATATTCACCTTGACACGCTGTGTTTTCATATGTGTGCTAGCTGAACGCTAATAGCTGACAGCTCTTTGATGTGTGTGCAGGATGTAACTAAGAGGATGTCTCTGCCCATGGATATTCGTCTCCCACCAGAGTTTCTGAAGAAGTTACAGATGGAAAGCCCTCCGCCGTGCAAACCGCTCAGCCGCATGTCCAGAAGAGCCTCACTGGTTAGTAACCAAACTAAACTCGCTTAGACAGCTGCTGATGCAATCTAAACGAGGACATTGCATACTTTAAATTAATGCTAATAACTACAGACTGACCAAAACCCCACTAACGTTTTTGCATTTAAAACAGAATAACTACAATATTAAAAAGCATTACTTGTGTGAACAAGAAATGAACATGCAGTTCATTTCTAAAAACAAAATTCTTTTTTTTTTTTTTTTTTTTTCGGAATCTTGAGCAACAAATGCCTTTTTACAGTCAATTATGAACACACTGCATCTTATTTAGCACTGAAAATGTGATCAAAAAATGTTTTTAGTATTTTTTTAAAAATGTGCTTATTTATAATGCAACATATATTTTAGCATTGTTTCATCACTGTTTTTCAGTGGCCTTGGTCCTTTTTTCCCCATTCATTGTTCCCCATAGGCAGTGTTGGGGAAAGATACTTTTAAAAATAATGCATTACAATTTTGCGTTAATCCCTAATAAAGTAACTAATCACATTACTTAGTTACTTTTTATGTAAAGTTATGTGTTATATTACTTTTGCATTACTTTTTTACATCTCCGCAGTATTTAATATAAAAAGTTCTGGTTTTGGCCAATGTAAAAGCCCTTTCACACCAAAAGCCTCAGGCTGAAGGAAAAGTAAATTCACATCTGTACAGTAGAAGACAGAAGAAGAAAGTTCAACACTCTTCAGCAATAAAAAAAGAACATATTTTAGTATGTCGGAGTAATTTTTTTAAAAGTTTTTTAGTAGTATGGTTGAATTGGATCATCGAAGGTCAGCAGTAAAGACATTGGTTAATAAATAGGATTAAATACATACAAGGATATTTGTGTAATTTAACAATTAATTATCGCAGGTTTCCATCATATTCTAAGTTGCATTTCACTGTTTTTATTCATATACTTTGAGGAATGCTGAATCTTTTTTTTTTTTTTTATTTTGTGAGTGAGCTGAATAAAAGCATGTTCACATTTATTCTAGAACTAAAGTAACATCTTACCCCTGATTTCTCTCAACATGGAGACAGAAGAGCTTTTAATCAATAAATGAGGAAAAAAGTAACTTGAGGTAGTTATCTGAAAAAGTAAAAGATATTTTCTTGTAAATTAAAAAGTAATGCATTACTTTACTAGTTACTTGGGAAAAGTAATCTGATTACGTAACTTGCGTTACTTGTAATGCATTACCCCCAACACTCCCCATAGGGACTTTAAAAAGTCTTCATTTAGGAGTTATGAGGCATTTAACATAACCAGTTATGAGGTGAATCACAACATTACAAACTTTGATTTGAAACAAAAAAAATTTGAGAATTAGAGAAATAGACAGCTTTGATAAAGGAAAGAATTACAATCCCATAAAGCATATAGTGAATGACATAATCGAAATAAAACACTGGAAAAATAAAATGATAGATTTGAATATGTTGATTATGGAAATTTACATTTATTGTGAAATATGCGTATTATGCACACAAATATGTAAGTAGCTTGAGAGCATAAGGAAAAATGGCGCAAAAAAGTCGCACGCAGTTCTCTGATTAGTAGAGATTTTGCTGCAGAATCATGGGTAATGCACTGTAAAAAGTTTTTACCTGTTTCAACTTAAAAACTTAAGTTCAGC
The DNA here is from genome assembly GCA_036247105.1 of Cirrhinus mrigala. Taxonomy (NCBI): domain Eukaryota; kingdom Metazoa; phylum Chordata; class Actinopteri; order Cypriniformes; family Cyprinidae; genus Cirrhinus; species Cirrhinus mrigala. The sequence goes on along the minus strand of CM070017.1, from coordinate 5,472,440 downwards.
AGCTTAAAAATTAAAATTCTAATTAAATTAATTAAAATTAAAAGCCTTAAAATTTTAAGTTAAATCAACTTTAAACTACAAGTCATTTTAACTCACTACAATGATTGGGTTAGAATGACTTGTGCTTCTAAGTTGATTTAACTTATGAGTTGACGTTACTTGTACTTTTAAATTGATTTAACTTAAAATTAAGGCAGCTCCTGAACTTAAGTTTTTAAGTTGAAACTGGTGAAAACCTTTTACAGTGTGGAGTCTTTTTAACAGGTATTCCACCGCAGAACACAATAAACTAAAATAATGCAGGCTGAATGATTAACAACCTTGTGGCTCACAGTATGTCTATTCCTTTTAAAGGTTTATACTGAAAGTTATTTAAAACTAATTCCACTACGGAGAAAACAAATAGTATTTTCACGTCAGAACCTGATTACTGTACTTTATAGTGATTATTAAGTTCAACTACTATCAAACTACACTATTGCTTTTTAAACTATATTGTGAAGAGCTCTATACACAACATGCACAACAGGTTTGCACACTTTTAATGCATTGGTCTAGCACTTTCCAGCTGCATTTGTGTAGGTAGCATGCCCCTTTATCTACAAAAGCTGAATAATATTGCTTAAAATACTTACAAATGATAAATAACACACCATAAGGTGCATTCAAAGCATTACTGCACAAACTGTTGTAACAAACATCATCATTAACAGACATTATAAACATCTTCTACAGCCATTTTTCTCTTTCAGGTCAAGTGCTATAAAATAATTCTGCTGCTGTACTATAAAAACTATTTGTTGAGTCAACTTAAAATTATTTTGTAACCCTGCTGCCTAAAAAATTTAAATTCAGTCAAATCAAAAAAAGTTTAGTCAACTTATAATGTTAAGTTGTACTAATTGACAACTTAAAAATTTAAGTTGAATCAACTCAAATATCAAAGGCAGCTGGTTTAACAAACCAAATTTTAAGTTAACATTTGAAACTTAATATTTCAAGTTGACTGAACTTATTTGAGTTAACTGAACTTAAAATTTTGAAGGCAGCAGGGTAACATTAAGTTGCTCAACAAATTGTGTTTTTTTTTTTGTTGTTTTTTACAGAGTGCTTTTAAACAAAATGTATGCTTTCAATGCATCGGTTGCATTCGCAAACTTGCGCAAAATATGCTTTTTGTTTGTACATTAAACAGTACTAGCAATTACAAGAGTTGATATCCACACACTGATTTCAGCTTCTAAAACTATTCATAAATGTTGTCAACAAACTATCTCAGTAAATTGAAGACTTTTTGCTCACACTCTATTCCATTCTTTTCCAGTCGGACATTGGTTTTGGGAAACTGGAGACCTATGTGAAGTTGGGCAAACTAGGAGAGGTAAGATGTTTTCACTTCCCTGGGTGAAAAAAAAAAAGAATGTTATAGGCAAAAATTAAAAACATAAAACAGCAGCCATCGAAATGAAGAATCAAATGTGTTCATTACGAGATTCCCCGCAGGCGATTACAGTGAATATGAGTTGTGTTGAATGTGGATTCTGATTTAATGGGCTTTTTCTTTGGCATGAAGAGACATCGGTCTCTAATATGCTCAAAGCTGTACCGCGACTAGCCCGTCAATTTTCCATTAAGTGCAACAAAGCATGCACATTGCAAATTGTGAGAAATAATGTACTACATACAACCCTGAGGAATACCGTATCTAATGACTGTGTGAGAAAAACCTGAAGTATTGGAAAACACTGGACAAGGACTGTAGTGAATTCACCTCAATAAAGAAACAAATAACGGTAAAGCACATTTCATATCTTTTTATCAGCAGTTATAAATGTTATCATTAACGTTTAAAGGTGCACAGTCTGGAAAAGTCATGGAAATTAATACAATAGTAAAAAGTGTGATATGATTTTATTCTAGCTCTAAAATATCATATTAGCTAGAAATTGCTCTTTTGTGGGTGAAATACCTGCAATTTAAAAAATCTTAACCTATAATAGGCATGCCATTTGGAAGACACTTTTATACAAATTCATTTACAAGGATTATCAATTTACAAGGACAATCACCTTGGAGGAATCTTAGGTCTTGCTACATAAATGATGGGATGGATCTACCCTAGTAAGACTGTGAAGTTGTGAGTTTTTTTTTTTGTTTTTTTTTTGTTTTTTTTTTAAGGAAATGAATACTTTTAACCAGCAATGACACATTAAATTGATCAAAAGTGACAGTAAAGACATGTATAATGTTAATAAATGCTGTTCTTTGGAACTTTTTTTAAGCATTTCCACAAAAATATCCAGCACAAGTGTTTTTAACATAAATACTAATATGAAATCTTTTTTAAAAATTCCTAAAAGATCATGTGACACTGAAGACTGGAGTAATGATGCTGAAAATTCAGCTTTTCATCACATGAATAAATTACATTTTACAATATATTGAAATAGAAAAGTTATTTTACATTTTAATAATATTTCACAATTTTTTTTTTTATATTTTGATCAAATAAATACAGCCTGGGTGGGAAGAGAGACTTTTATAAACATTAAAACACCTTACCTACCCTAAACTTTTGAACAACATTATACAACTTTTTAATTAGCAGCCCAGATCTTAAACCACTTCATATTTTATTTCTGTAGGTTTTGATCCACTATTACTGCGTTATGTTTTCATTAACATTTAAATGTGGTTTTAGCTCAGCCTGGAAATGTTAATTAGAAATTAGGAAATTAATAAGATCTTAAGTTTTATTCTAGCTGTAAAATATTAGATCAGCTAGAAATTGCTCTTTTTTTGAGTGAAATATGTGTAATATTGCATTTAAAATCCTTAACCTAATAGGCATGTCATTTAGAAGGCAATTTGATACAAATTAATTTGCGAGGATTATCAATTTACAAGTACAATCACCTTGGAGGAATCTTAGTTCTTGCTGCATAAATAATGGGATCCAGTTCATGGATCTACACTAGTAAGGCTTTGAAAAAAAAAAACCTTTTCAAATTTTTTTTTTTTTTTTAAGAAATTAATACTTTTAACCAGCAAGGACACATTAATTTGACCAAAAGTGACAGTAAAGACATTTATAATGTCAATAAAGGATGTTCTTTAAAACATTTTATAACCATTTACACAAAAATATTAAGCACAATTATTTTCAATATAATAAGATTTTTTTTAAACAAATTCCTAAAGGATCATGTGACACTAAAGACTGGAGTAATGATGCTGAAAATTCAGCTTTGCATCACAGGAATAAATTACATTTTACAACATATTGAAATAGAAAAGTGTTATTTTACATTTTAATAATATTTCACAATTTTTACTGTATTTTTGATCAAATAAATACAGTCTAGGTGAGAAAAGAGACTTTTATAAACATTAAAATACCTTACAGACCCTAAACATTTGAACAACAATGTACAATTTTTCCGTTGACAGCCCAGATCTTCAACCACACAGCTAAATTACTTATTTAAAATTTCTATAGGTTTTGATCCACTAACATTTTCATTAACATTTAAAGGTGCTTTTAGCTCAGCCTGGAAAAGTCAGGGAAATTAATAAAATCTTAAAAAGTGTGATATGGTTTTATTCTAGCTCTAAAATATCATACCAACTAGAAATTGCTCTTTTTTGAGTGAAATATCTGTAATATCACATTCAAAAATCTTAACCTATAATAGACATGTCATTCAGCAGACACTTTTTAAGGAAAATCACCTTGGAGGAATCTTGGGTCTTGCCAAGTAAATGATGGGATATAGTTCATTGATCTAGTAAGGCTTTGAACCAAACCTGTTCAAAAGTGCGTGTGTGGGTTTTTTTTTTATTATTAATTAATTAATTTATTTTTTAAAGAAATTAATACTTTTATCCATCAAGCATGCATTAAATTGATCAAAAGTGACAGTAAAGACATTTATAATGTTAATAAATGTTCTGCTGTTCTTTGGAATTTTTATAACCATTTACACAAATGAAAAAAAAAAAAAATCAAGCATAAGTATCCATTGAAATTCAAAAGGCATCTGAGAACCAAAAATGTTCTTAATGTGTCAAATTGTCAGGCTTTATGGTAATAATGTTTGATTTCAAGACATTACTGCCAAAATCTGTGTCCTCGAGCAAAACCAGTAGAGGACCACTGATCTATTCTGCAGCACTCCTGTTTCCCAGATGATTGACATATTTTTGTCTTCCTGTCTGTCAAACAGGGCACATACGCGACGGTGTTTAAGGGTCGCAGCAAACTCACAGAAAACCTGGTGGCGCTGAAAGAGATTCGTCTGGAGCACGAAGAGGGCGCCCCGTGCACGGCCATACGGGAAGGTGGCGTCCTACTCTCTCACAGATACACAACTATGATTTGAAGCTCCCCAGTTGTTCAAAACCCAGATTGTCACGAAGAGTATACATTCTAAACTAGCAAGCCACAGGCGTCTTCTTCACCCAGCCTGAATCACTCCATCTAAATGAGATGGAGTACGTGAGCAGGGTTGCTAATGGAAAACGCTCATGTGAAGCAAGGCTGCCACCCAGTGGCTGCTCAGCTCACAACAGAGAGAACGTACCGTGATGCATTGCATTACAAAACATGTCACGAGAGGTCAGGGTTAAGCGAAATTCAGAAAGCAATTCTTTTATAGCTTCGGGACTTCATTTAAGTATCAACTTGCTTCAGATTTAGGATTACTGGGATCCCTTTTTCTAAAGAAAAGGCTGAGACTCCGAAGACTTTGGCAAATGTGCCCATTCGTACGCACTTTAATATTTAATTCTTTCCTGTCGCATAAAAAAAGACTTAAAATAAGAGGTAAATTAGGGCATTTTTACTAATCCATAAATTATTACTTGCTTAATAAAAATGACAAATAAAGAAAATCATATTAAATAATCAGATATAAAAATTAAATCTATTCATCAAGAAAAACATTAAATATATTTTATAGGTTTATAATAAATACGGTTATGCTTTTTTATATCTATCTATCTATCTATCATAATTTAAGTTAAATTATATATACCTGTATAGATAGATGTATAGATAGATAGATAGATGTATAGATAGATAGATAGATATTTTACTTTATAAAATTCATCTAAAATTACATGACACATATTTTTTCATTTTTTGGGGCAAATGTAATTTATTAATAATCCTTATTTATTTTGTAATCTGTTTATTTATCATATTTATTTATAATATTCATTTATAATATTACAAATTTATTTTCAAATAAATGTTTAAACTTTCTATTTATGAAAAAATCTGATTTTTTTTTTAAGTATATAAAGTGTAAAGTTTTCACTATCTATCGATCGTAATTTTAGTTAAATTATATATACCTGCATATCTGGATAGATAGATACAGATAGATATTTTATTTTATAAAATTTAACAAAAATTACTTAAAACATTTTACCATTTTTTAAGGCAAATGTATGTGTGTGTATATATATATATATATATATATATATATATATATATATATATATATATATATATATATATATATATATATATATATATATATATATATATATTATCTAAAATTATATGAAATAGATTTTTTAATTTTTTAGGGCAAATGTAATTTATTATTAATCCTTATTTATTTTATCATTTATTTATAAATAATATATTACTTATTTATTCATAATATTACAAAATATTTTCAAATAAATGCTGTTGTTTAAAACTTTTATGAAAAAAATCTTTTTATAAAACAGTTTTTAACTGTTTTCACAAATAAGAAGCACAACTGTTTTCAAGATAAATAATAACATGAAATGTGTCTTGAGCATCAAATCAGCTTATTAGAATATTATTTCTTTGTAATACACTAATCATTAAAATATTTTTTAAAATATTAAAATATTAAAAAATACATATACACATGCTGTTTTTAATATACAGATTACATTACAATATAATGCACATTTTATTAACAACTAAAATAATATAAAATATATTTATATAAATAATTTAATATATTAAAATATAAAATATTTCTTATATTTCCATTTCCTGAAATAGCAAATATGTTGGCTGTTTACCAGTAATAATATTTAATTTTTCAGCATGAATTAATACCAAACAACACTTAGAGCCATTTTCTAATTTGAATAACAATTCGGCATCCTGTTTGGCTCGATTAAAATTCAGGAACTGGATTAGAATTTCAAAAGCCAGTCTCAATTCCATTCTGAATATTGCACAACCCTGCTGGAGGTTATTATTTTAGGTGCTCATTGTCATATTCTTGTTGTGTTGCACCAGTGTCACTGCTGAAGAACCTGAAACACGCCAACATCGTAACGCTGCATGACATCATCCATACGGACCGATGTCTCACCCTTGTCTTCGAGTATCTGGTAAGCCACGTCACACGGCTTTTCTTCTCAAAACAGTAGCAGCCTGGATAGTTCATCCAGCGATGCTTTGTGATATTGGGTGGGGCAGTATTTGACGTCTTTTCCTTTTTAACTATGAAAGCAATCTCAAAAAGTGGCAGGGCCGGTCTGTGGCATTTTGATGTCATAACCTATTGTCTTTGCAGGATAGCGACTTGAAGCAGTACCTCGACAACTGTGGAAATCTAATGAGCATGCACAATGTGAAGGTAACAGTGAAAAACACCAACAAGCTTACCAATTATCTACACAGACAGCCACCTTCTAAGGCAGCATCCTAAAACAAAACAGCAAGAGAGACGTGAGAGAACTGATTCTGATAGAGTGTGACATGTTAACATGTTGCTAAATAACAACAAGTTTCCAGTGACAAGCAATTTGTTAATCAATTACGAGCACAAAGCTGCTTGACGATATCACAGCCAATCAGAAGATACAGTTGTGAAGAGCAGGATTTTGGACCAATGAGATTTCAGTGGGCGGGGCTACCCAGAAGACTCAAAGAAGCAATGAGATCTCATTTGTGATTTTTCTTACCTATAGGGAAATGCTGAGTGGAAATTAGAGCATTGGGAACCCATAATTAACTAATTAGTTTGTTTAAATGACTAATAAGTCAATTTATTAAAGAAAATTAAATATAAATTAAGTAAAGATCTCTAGGTGACATTTCAAGCGCTGATTAACAGCATCTAATGATTTGGAAATAGCCCATATGTTTTATGATAATGAGGAATTTAGGCTGAAAAATTAATAAAAACCATACTAACAGCAGTAATCAACTTTTCTAATTCGAAAGCTAATTGCTTTTTGCATGTTACTTTATCATACTGCACCTTGATAAAACATGGTGCCAGACATAAGTATTCAAAAAAAAAAAAATACAAATTAAAATTAAAAATAAAATAAAAATGTGATCTATCAGAAAGTGGGTATTGGGTAAAGAAGTCTTTAAATTAATTTCATCTATACTTGTCATTATTGAATTAAAAAATATATAGCTTAATTTTCAACATTTGAACATTTCAGAATATTTCATAATGCATTCTGGGATTGCATTATCTGGTTAAAATTGTGTCAAACTTACGCTTTTAAATTAGATTTAACAATTTAAACTAGACATTTAACCATGTAAATATAAATGCAATTATTTAAATTAGAAAAATGTAGCTGTTTATAAAACACAAATGTAACCATTTGACAAATTAACCATTAAAATAATAATAATTTAATTTAAATAGGCAATTTTAAATTAAGTATAGCTCTCTAGGTGACATTTCAAACACTGGAAATAGCCTGTATGTTTTATGATAATTGGGAACTTAGGCTGAAAAATTAATAAATTAATAAAAACTATACTAACAGCAGTAATCAACTTTTCTAATTCAACAGCTACATGTCACTTTATCATGGTGCACCTGGATAAAACAAAAAAAAAAACTTTAAAATATAATTAAAATAAAATAAAATAAAATTATGAGATATACAGTAGAGTAAATAATGGGTAAAGAAGTCTTTAAATTAATTTCATCTATACTTCTCATTATTAAATTAAAAAATAAAGCTGAATTTTCAACTTTAGAATATTTCAGAATATTTCGTAATGCATTCTGGGATCGCGTTATCTGCAGTAGATACATGTGGTGTTGACTTAATTTGATCAAAACCTAAATTTGAAGGTAGCTGCCTACATTTGGGATGCCTTAAAATGCTGTCTTTGTTGGTATTTTAAGTTTCAGAAGCGCCAACATCCGTCTCTCTGTCCTTGTAGATATTTATGTTCCAGCTTCTTCGTGGTTTATCATATTGTCATAAGAGGAAGATTCTCCACCGGGACCTGAAGCCTCAGAATCTGCTCATTAATGACAAGGGAGAACTCAAACTGGCAGACTTTGGTGAGACTTTCTTACGAGGCCTGAATATTCACAGATGCGTTTACTTTGGTGTGCGGTACAAAGAATATCTGACTTGTTTTTTAGCACATTACCCAGCAGCAGTCTCCCATGTGACTCTTGGCTGGGATTCTGGGTTACCCAGCAACGTTTGTTCATCGTCTTAACTATCTTGCTAATCTTGCTTGTTAAGGTTTGGCCAGAGCAAAATCAGTCCCGACAAAAACCTATTCGAATGAGGTTGTGACCTTGTGGTATCGACCTCCTGATGTCCTGCTGGGTTCCACGGAGTACTCGACACCGATAGACATGTGGTAAGATGTTTCTCCCATAAACCACTGGTGGAAAACATTGAACACAATAGTGCTACTGTACAACATCAGCCACAATGTGTTGCTAACATTATGAAAGCTTCAACCAAAACTTATAATACTGCTCATGGACAATGCTTGGCAAAAAAATAAATTAAAAAAATTTCCATAATCTAAAACAATAAATCATGATATATACTGGAAGCCTCTTTTGACTTGGGTCAGTAAACAACATCACAGCAAGCGCTTAAAAAAACAAATGTAACTGTTTAAATTATGCAAATGTAACAGTTTTGACAAATGTAACCATTTAAATAATACCAATTTAATTTAAATAGTCCATTTTACCCATTTAAATTAGATATTAGTTACAAATTTAATTTAAATAGCCAATTTTAACCATTTTTGAATTAGTTACATTGTGAAAATCTGGTTAAAATTTGTCAAACTTATCCTTTTAAATTACACAGATTTAACCATTTAAACTAGACACATTTAACCATTTAAATAATATGAATTTAACCATTTAAACTAGACAAATTTAACCATTTAAATAATATGAATTTAACCATTTAAACTAGACAAATTTAAATAATACGTTAAAAAGTTAAATAATACAAATGTTATTTTTTGACAAATATGACCTTTGAAATAATGCCAATTTAATTTAAATAGGCCATTTTAATTTTTTTAAATTAGACAGTTTCAAATTTAACTTAAATAGGCAATTGTAACCATTTAAATAAGACACTGGTTGAATTAGTTACATTTGCAAATGAAGCACCACTCATATTTTCTTAAGCAAATGTGAAAATCTAGTTCAAATTTGTTATTATCCTTTTAAATTAGGCAGATTTAACCATTTAACCTACAAAATTTAACCACTTAAATCATATGAATTTAACAATTTAAACTAGACAAATGTAACTGTTAAATCATACAAGTTTAACCATTTAAACTACACAAAGTTAACCATTTAAATATGAATTTAACCAGTTAAACTAGACAAATTTAACCATTTAAATAATATTATTTTAACCATTTAAAACAGATAAATTTAACAATTTAAATAACATGAAATTAACAATTTAAACTAGACAAAGTTAACCGTTTAAATAATACAAATGCAATCATTTGACAAATTTAACAATTTAAATAATACCAGTTTAATCTAAATAGGCCATTTTAAACAGGGAATTTTAACCATTTAAATAATATGAATTGAACATTTAAACTAGACAAATTTAACCATTAAAATAATATGAATTTAACTATTTAAACTAGACAAATTTAACCGTTAAAATAATATGAATTTAACCATTTAAACTAGACAAATTTAACCAATTAAATGATTTTCACCATTTAAACTAGACAAATGTAACTATTTAAATGACATGTATTTAACCATTTAAACTAGACAAATTTAACCATTTAAATAGTAGCAATTTAATTTAAACTTGACAGATTTAACTGTTTAAATAATACAAATGCAATCATTTGACAGATGTAATATCAGTTTAATTTAAATAGGCAATTTTAACCATTTCATTTAGACATTAGTTACAAATTTAATTTAAATAGGCAATTTTAGCCATTTAAATTACATATTAGTTGATTTAGTTACACAAGTCATTACACAAATAGTTAAATCTAACCATTTAAACTAGATATTAGTTGAATTAGGTAAATTTAACTCCGTACACTCAAAATAAATCATGACATAGTTTATTTGTTTATTTAATCCTTTTAATTTAAATAAATTGAATACATTTAACTGGTAAAAAAATGCCTAGCTATGGAATAAGTCAGATTCATTTAGTTAAATGTATAAGACTGGTTTACATATTGTAAATTAGATTTATGATAATTATATATACCTGTTTATTGTTCATTAGTACTGTTATATAAATCGGTTTTATTCATAAATGGCTGATGAATATGAGAACATTAAGTTAATGTTAGAACTGTAAAGATTGAAATTTTATGTTCAATTAATATACATAAATCTTAAATATAGGCAAAACACTTGAATTGTTAACATGAGGCCAGTTTTCTTTCTGAACTATTAGTATAAAGCGTTTTTGAGATGACTGATCATTGCCATCACTGGACCTTTTCTGCTTTTTCAGCACTCAAACACGTTCAATTTTAGTCCATTTTATTTTTTCAACGTCTCATGTCAAAATATCTAAACAAATGGTTTCACATAACCTTTTGTTTTAGGGGAAAAAAATCCCATTTATGAACTTTATGAAATAATGCATCAAACTGCCGTTTGATCATGCCAAAGAGCTCTCGACTGTTGCTCAGTCCTCCAGAAGAAACATTAAGTTAGAAAATTGAATTCTGTCTTTCCTGACACAACCTTTTAACGTCACACGCGCACCCTGACACGCACTCCTCGGGCAACCTTGGATAGCTGACACGGACTCGGACATAAATGCTTTTTTAAAGCTAAGCCGTCCTGTTCGATAAAAATGCTGTTGTGTTTAATCCTCAGGATTAGTCCAGTGGGCTAATCAATCCGAGCGTGACAGCAGCCACATGTGTCTTTCCCATATCTCCACCTCGCAGCTTTCCCAAAACTACCCTCCAGTCAAGCAGACGTCAAACTGTTATAGGAGAATACTCTCAGAGACGTCGTATCTAAAACATCTGTGACAGTCCTGATCTGATATATTCAAATGATGTCTGCTGGCTTCATTTAAAAGCTTTGACGTATAGAATAACAGCACTGAAATTAAAAGAGATTTTATGATCATAACGCAGCAGGGAAATGATGGATGTCTCTGTATGACTAGGGGCGTGGGCTGCATCCTGTACGAAATGGCGACAGGCCGTCCCATGTTTCCTGGATCAACTGTCAAAGAGGAACTACACCTGATATTTCGGCTCATGGGTACGAGAGAGATTTTGTGTCATTTTAATTGTTATGTATAAATTAAAATACTTGAAAATGAAGGTTCTTTAATGGCATATGTGGTTTCATGAAGAATGTTGAACATTCACAGAATCTTTCATCTCAGTGAAAAAGGGTTCTTCAGATCATTAAAATGTACTTTACACTAAGACAAAAATGTTTCTTTTAGGAACTGTACATGAAAGGTTCTTTTGGGAACCCAAAATGGTTCTTTTGTGGAATTACTGTGAAAACCTCCTTTTGGGGTTTTCTAGACAAATGTGAAAATTTGCTACATAAGCATATTTAAATTTGTTACATTTTCAATTTGTCTAGTTGAACAACACTGTCATTCAAAAAAACTGTAATACTGTAAAATATTATTACAATTTACAAATATTGTTTTCTATTTGAATATATTTTAAAATGTAATTTATTTCTGTAATGCAAAGCTGAATTTTCAGCATCATTACTCCGGTCTTTAGTGTCACGTGATCCTTCAGAAATCAGTAGCACAGGTATATTTGTAGAAATAGCCAATAATACACTGTATGGGTCAAAATGATATATTTTTCTTTTATGCCAAAAATCATTAGGATATTAAGTAAAGATCATGCTCCATTAAGATATTTTGTACTTTGTATATTTCCTGCCGGAAATATATCAAAACTTAATTTTTGATTAGTAATATGCATTGCTAGAAACTTCATTTGAAAGGTGATTTTCTCAATATTTAGATTTTTTTGCACCTCCAAATTTCAGATTTCAAATAGTTGTATCTCGGCCAAATTTTGACCTATCCTAACAAACCACACAACAATGGAAAGCTTATTTATTCAAAGAATACATTAAATGCATTATTAGACCATTTTCCAAGGCTGCATGATATATTAAACCCATTTAAAAATCATAAACCATGATATGCTAGTGTGAATTTACAAATGCGACGAATCAGTTAAATAAATATATGATGCAGTTTAATATATGCGCTTTCTTTACATGCGTGTAATTTGGGTTGCCCAGTAAAGTGTAAAAACAATCATCACCATGATTACTCCTGATTACTATACTTTACTTGAACTAATTATTATTGCCTTATTGTTATTATAAATGTATTTTAAGTTTTCTTAAAGGAACACTCCACTTTTTTTGAAAATAGCTTAGCATAGATAATTGAATCAGATTAGACTGTTAGATCGAGTGAGATGCTAACGGTCTAATCTGAATCAATGATCGATGCTACTCTATTTTCAAAAAAAGTGGAGTGTTCCTTTAAGGCTATTGTTCACTTAGGTCTATTTTAATTAGCACAAAAAAAAAACAATCCGATTACTCGATTAATCGTCAGAATAATCGTCTGATTACTAAAATAATCATGAATAATCGTAACAGCCCTACTTTAAATGTCTCTTTTGACCAATTTAATGAACAATTTGGGGGGGGGGGGGGGGGGGGTTTAAAATGTTGCTCATTTATAGATAGGAAAAGACCACCAAACTGAGATATGAAGCAATAAATAAATAAATAAATAATAATAACTCGATTACTCAATTAATCATCAGAATAATCGACCGATTACTCGATTATTACAATAATCGAGATTAATCGTGACAGCCCTACTTCAAATGTCTCTTTTGATCAATGTAATGAACAATTTTTGCTCATTTATAGACAGGAGATTACCACCAAACTGATTTACAATTACAATAAATGCACAGCAGTTAGGAGTGGGTGATATGACCAAAATCTTGCATCATGATTTGAGTAATTTTATTTCACTGTAAAAATATAGTTATTTTTGGTTTAAATAAGGTCTTTATGATATCAACCTTTTTGATAACATAAATTTCATAATTCTCGTCACTAGTATTAATATGACAAACTAATACTAGCAAAAATGAAAAAAATAAATAAATAATAAAAACCTCAAGCTCACTGAAGACAAGTAAACAATCAGTGATTAAATAAGAATACGAAACTAATTACAAGCAATAGGACAAAAAAACAACAACAATAGAACAAATAAATAAGAAATGCTACACACATTGTATAAAGTAAACAAATGTATAAAAACACTGCATATTCTTCACTGTGTAAATTAAATATACATTTTGTCTTATTTAAGTTACAAAAGTGATTTAGTCAAGAGCAGTGAGAGACTTTCTTTTTTTGTTGTTTGATTAACATGAATGAAAAAACAGCAGGAATATTAAACTGCTGTCACTTTAAGAGCTGCCCAGATCCAATATACTGTTGCACATGTTTTCTCAGCTGTTTGCTTTCACTTAAAACCTAAATTACTGTGTTTACACAGATACTTGCAAAGAGGGGCATTTTGTCACATGCAATTGTGTGTATTTACCCATTTAAGGCCTATAAAAGCGGCAAAAATACTCCTGCACTCTATGAACAAGATCTTCACATATACTGTAGCCAAATGTGTTCTCTTGTACTGCTGATTGCATTTCAACAGCTTAAAATCACTTGTTTTTAAACCACAATGCTTAAAATCATGCGCAAACAATACGTTTTCGTGACCACGTAGCACAGCCACATCACGTGTAATGGTGATAGAGGCGACAGTCGAAAATCTCTACCAGTTGACAAATTTCTACCAGTTAATCATGTATACCGGTATATCGCCCACCCCTAACAGCAGTAATTGTTCAAAATTTGGCTTTATGTAAATCATTAAAAAAAAAACATGTAGATCATGTAATCAGAATTTCTTTGTATCCAAAAGTACTTGTTTCACAGAAAACTAATTTACTTACCACTAAGTGACTTGCTGGCGAACTCTCAGATTGAGTGATTACATGCTCCTCATAAGCGCTCGTTCCAGCAGCCAGCTGTAAACATGACAACCTGTGCAATTCGATTCAGAAGCTGTGCAAAGCCAGCCAACCGGATCAGCTTGCCAGATCAACAAAACATCAGCCATTTTTTATGCAGTATGCATCAGGCGGTCAGCGAACGGGCCGTGGGTGGTCGTGGGTGCACCGTCTGAGGCTGAATGGAGGTCTAATTATCTCACTGTAGGACACGTACTAAAATTCTTACACTTCTTTCCGTAACCAGGCACCCCAACCGAGGAGACCTGGCCTGGAATCACAGCTAATGAGGAATTCAAATCCTACCTGTTTCCGCAGTACAGAGCACAAGCGCTCATTAATCATGTGCCCAGGTACCATACATACACCACAAACTAACTTGCATGCAACAGGACTAGCTTTTGGCTTCTTTAAATAAAATGCACAAACAAAAAAAACACCTGTATCTATAAATAAAAACAGAACACTATGTTTTGGAGACTTTGTATGCTATGAATTATAGATGACGAATATTGTAATATACAAGCTTGTATTTTTTTTGTTTGTTTGTTTTAAGGCTTGACACAGAGGGAATAGACCTTCTTACGGCTCTATTGCTGGTGAGTAAAAATCTAAAAATAAAAAAAAAGCATTATTCTGATTTGAGGTAGAAACAAGCAAGTATGCAAACACAAATGCAAAGCCTCAGTCAATGTATCACAAGCGCGAGTATTTCGGGCTTGCTTATAACCATCCCATATGAGTTTGTTTGTTATCAGAACAGATTTGGAGAAATGTAGCATTAAATCACTTGCTCACCAATGGATCAACTGCAGTGAATGGGTGCCGTCAGAATGAGTGTCCAAACAGATGATAAAAATCAATTCACAAGTAATCCACACCACTCCAGTACATCAATTAATGTCTTGTGAAGCAAAAGCTTCATCTTTGTAGGTCTATAATGTTGTCCTCTCACATAAAAATTCCACTTGACCTGTGCATATTTCTCCCCTGATTCAGACAACTTTTATTATGGATAGAAACCTCATATTTTAGCCAGAATCAACCATTTGAAATTAAAAACATGTTAATTGATGGACTGGAGTGGTTTGGATTACTTGTGGATTATTGTGATGTTTTTATCAGCTGTTTGGACTCTCATTCTGACGGCACCCATTCACTGCAGATGACTGGTCAGCAAGTGATCTAATGTTAAATTGCTCTCAATATGTTCCTTTGAAAACACAAACTCATCTACATCCTACATGGCCTGAGGGTGAGTACATTTTCAGCAAATTTACATTTTTTTGGAGTGAATTTTTAAGTAAATACAGTTTAAACAAATTTTAAATGAACTTTTAGCATAAATAAAGAAATAATTTTGCATGCAATTGTCTCCTTATATCTGTTTTGAGGAAAAATTAATTATATGATACAATTTCATGCGCTATTAGGTATTTATGCACTCTGAAATATTTCAATTAAAATAATAAAAAAAAAAGTAAAAAAGCAAGTTTTTACTCTATTTGCATAGAGTACATTCTTACATTCTTATCTGAGGTGCATTGTTCCGTGTATAGACTTTACAGTTCTTGGAATGCCGAGGAGGAGCTAATAAGATATGAGACAATAGATTTATGCAATATGAGGTTTTGCCAGTCTATGTCAGATGTCAGAAACAGCAGCCCTGCAGGGCTGTACTGAGAATAGTCCAAAACACACACACACACACACACACACATACCGAGCCAGCAGTGGTACTGTGTTTAGAAACACCCTGCTGGTGAAAGAGGTCATCGGAGGACGGCATATGGCAGAAAAACAGGAAGACAATATTTCTGGTATCACAGCATGGATGAAACAGGAATATTACTGCCTATGTTGGTAGAAAAATGTGAGTATTGTTGATACATCTGATCAAATGTCTATTAATTAAGAGATAGTTCACCCAAAAATAAAAATTCTGTCATTAATTTCTCACCCTCATGTCGTTCCAAACCCATAAGACATTCGTTCATCTTCAGAACACAAATTAAGATATTTTTGATGAAATTTGAGAGCTTTCTCAGCCTACATAGACAGCAATGTAACTAAAACGTTCAAGGCCCAGAAAGGTAGCAAGGACATCATTAAAATAGTCTGTAAGTATAATTACTGTGGCAAAACTAGAAAATAAATTACTAAATTAGATCAACTACTAATCAATAAAAATTATTTGCACAACTCAATTAAAATCAGTCAATCATAACTAAAATCTATATTATAAAAACAACAACAACATTGGTCAATATCTAGCATGAGACATTTATGTGTGCGATTTCTAACAAGCACACAGCACATGTGCAGAGGCCAGAGAGGTGCTATTTAATGCCATGGAACTGCAACTGTCTTCAGCTTCCACAAATCCCCGGGTGAAAAAAGGCCCTTGTTAAGAGTTTCACTGCTGAGACGGAGTGAGCTCAGAAGCTAATTATGGTGTCAGCTTCCCCTCTCTGCCTGCTCTCCTCCAGGTCCAATTAGTTTGATACAGGCAAGGGTGTCAGGCACTGCGCATTATAGCGTTATCAAAACACAGGTAAACAAACGGAGGCTGACACCTCCACGCTTCACTCAGGTACAGGCAAGAGTAAGGACCTTTCAGACGAATATTGTTCGAGATTATGTTGGGGGAATGACTGAACAAAGAGGGCTGCCACAGGCTAAAGACTCTTCCAGAGACTCGCTGATCACAGCATTTTTGGCTGTAGTTTGCAGTAGAAATTGCATACAGTATTCCACGTTAGTGACCTGTACGGTGTAAAAAAAATATTTTTTTAAGTTGTAAATAAATAAACGATTAGTAGAGTACATTTTATTGTTTATAACATACTGCATCTTTATCAGAATTAAATCAGAATTAAACAATAGACAATGTCAGGCAATATTGTCAACTTGATTGCACAAATAGCCTACTATCTGAACTGAACTGAGCCGGACGATGACAAAAAAAATGTTGTGTTTGGCTCAATATTTTCTTCTTTAACATGTAAAGTTGCTTTGACGCTGCTTCGGAGCTTCATTACGTGAATCATTTGATTCAGATCGGAACTTCGGAACACGTACTGCTTAACTTTTGATTCAGTGGAGTGGGTTTTTCAAATCATTTGATTCAGATCTGGACTATGGTGCGGGTTTGCAAAACATGTGATTCAGAACGGGACTTCGTTGCTTGTTCGCAATTCTTTTGATTAAGATCGGAACTTAGGAACATGAAACATTTGATTCAGATCGAGACTTCAATGTGGGTTTTTCGAATCATTTGATTCAGAATGGGACTTCAGTGCAGGTTTCGCAAATCATCTGATTCCGATCGGGACTTTGGTGCTGGTTCGCGAAACATTTGATTTAGATCGGGACTGTGGTGCGTGTTCGTGAATCATTGGATTTAGATTGGGACTTTGATATGGGTTTGCAAGTCATTCGATTCAGATCGGGACTTTGGTGGGGGTTCACGAAACATTTGATTCAAATCATTCTTTTGATTCAGATCGGAACTTCGGTGAGGGTTTTTTGAATCATTTGATTCAGATCGTGACTTCGGTGCGGGTTTTTCGAATAATTTGATTCAGATCAGGACGTTAGTGCAGGGTTGTGAATGATTTGATTCAGATCAGGATTTCATTGCAGATTCGCGAAACATTTTATTCATATTGGGACATCAGTGCAGGTTTGCGAATCATTGGATTCAGTTTGGGACTTTAGTGCGGGTTTGTGAAACATTTGATTCAGATCGGGACTTCGGAAAATGGACTGTAAAACATTTGATTCAGATCAGGACTTCAGTGCAGGTTTGCAAATCATTCGATTCAGATTGGGACCTTGGTGCAGGTTAGCAAATTATTTGATTCAGATTGGGACTTTGGTGCAGGTTTGTGAATCATTCGATTCAGATCAGGACTTTGGTGCAGTTTCGCAAATCATTTGATTCAGAACGAAACTTCGGTTCAGGTTCACAAATCATTTACCAGCAAAAGCCGGTAAAACCTGCAAACTATTATGATTAGCTGAATTTACAAATATTAAAAGTCAATATACTATAAAGTTGCCTAAAAAGACCAAGAAAAATGATTGCTGTCTTTATACACTTTAAAAATTGTCTACACTGTTATTTAAAAAAAAAAAAAAAAAAAAACATTAAGTGGGTCTTAGTCAGAGGTTTTAGGCCACTTTTTGGCTGGTCAAGTCAGCTTAAACTAGCTAAATCCAGGTAAAACCATCAAACTATTAAGATAAGCTTAAGTCACAAACTTTAAGTCAATATACTATAATGTCTCTCCAGTATGACAGTTTGGTAAATGTGATTAAAAGGGCTGTGCCAAATAATGTGCTAAATAAAATCTGCACCTACAAACTGTACCATGTACCCTGATTGTGTCAGATGATAAAAAGCCTAAAAAAGAGGTAGGGTTAGTGTGTAATCATTATGATTCCTTTAATTTAACTACAGTAGAAGTCAGTGGGATGTCTAAGATTGTGCACGTTTGTATTTGGGAAAAATGCGTTATTTGTGTAGAAACATGAATGCATATCTCTCTTTCTCTGATGGCGCGCGCAGCTTGAGTGCGCACTGACCTGTCATTATGATGAAAGACCGCAGAGCGCGCGATTCGTTAATGGTGACAGCGGCCTTAATGAGTCCGAACCGTGCACCTGTTTCTCATCAAACCCCGCTGACTGATCGCGCCGTCAGCCGCACACAATGCGCTCTGAACGCTCTACTCGCTTGAAACACCGCCAAACTTCGCCGGAGACAATTTTATAACTTTGTATGAGATGACAGCAGGGTGATGGGTGCTTCATTATTTAAAACTACTTTAGAGCTCAGGGATCAACAAGTCAGGGGAGCTGTGCTCAAATCGAGTCATTAGTGAAGAGCACACACGACGGGAAAGATCACAGGCTGCTACTGTAACTTGCGCTCTAGTGCGCAAAATGGTGAAAGGATCGTTACATGCAAGTAAAAATTCAAGTTCTGTGGCTTCTAGTACATTTCTGTTAGCTTTGAGAGCATCTATGGTACTTCTAAAAATCTATAAAACAATTTTATATAATAATTTTTATATAATTTTTTTTTTGATAATTTAATTTAAGTTGATTCAAATTTAAATGTAGTCCTCTCTAGGAAAACAGACATCCATGTTAATATTTATAGAAAATTGTATGAAAATATTATATAATATTATATAAAAAGTGAATAAAATTTTGATATGGCTAATGATCACTATAGACTGAAATATGAAATTTATAAATTGTGTATATAAATTTGTTTTTATGTAAATATCAAATTACTTATATATAATTAAAATAATAATACAAGGCAAATTATGGTCACTATTACATCAACGTATTTCATTTATATTACACTGTGTATAATATAAATTATGAATTTAAATGTAAGACAGTATCTACTATAAAGTCAAAAATTAATAAAACTTAAATTTCAAACTTAAATTAAAATAGCTTTCTTTTCTGATAAAAACAAATATGGATAATATCAATCAATAAAATTTCTAGAAAACATGAAACATAATATTTATATGTACAATAAAAAATGTCTAATATAATATATAAATAATATAAGCATATAACATCTTAATATATGCTTAATCCTAATTATAGTCATTATGGAATATTTTTATATTTTGTAATATATATAATATATTTGGAATTGTATAAATTTTATAATTTTACTATATATATATATATATATATATATATATATATATATATATATATATATATATGGATTATTTTTATATACTGTAATATATATAATATATTTGGAATATTGGATTAAATTATATTTTATAATTGTGTGAGTGTATATATATATATTATTTTATATAAAAAATTATTAGTATCATATATATAGAGAGAGAGAGAGAGAGAATTATTTATATAAATATCTATATATATAAATATATATATATATATATATATATATATATATATATATATATATATATATATATATATATATATATATATATATATAAAACTGTAAAAAAAAAATTTAAATGCATTAAATCACTGTTTTCCCTCCATGTTTTTGGTCTTTTTCTGTTCAGTACGACACCAAGCGCAGGATTTCCGCCGAGTCATCTCTGAGACACTCTTACTTCCTGACTCTAGGCGAGAACATCCACTCCATACCTGACAGTGAGTTCATCTCAATATTTACTGTATTTCCAGACATTCTGCTTACATAACATCACCTCAACACAATCTGTCTTTCACCTTGATGCAATAACAAACAAGAAAATACATTTTCTTTGATCATCACCTGCTTGTCTTCCATCCTCTCTAGCCTCATCTGTGTTTTCACTGAGGGAGATCCAGCTACAGAAGGATCCGGGACACAAGAGCTCAGTATTCCAACCACCCGGTAATTAAATTAATCTCTATTTGCAAAGCACAACTTGATCATGTTTAGTCATGCATAAGGCATATTAATCCCATCCGTAAACCTGTAGGATTTAATGCTCTCATATGTACTCACCTGCACTCCCGCAGATCTGTCTAACAGTGGGTCGTTTTCTCCAAATCCAGGTCGAGGCAAGAATCGCAGACAAAGCATATTCTGAGGACAAGAAACAAAGTGGTGTGCATGAAGAGATCGCCTGAACAAAACCATTATGAAGCAAACAGCTTTGTTTCTCCATCCAACACATGCATGCATGCATGCATCCATTCACAAACACAAGATTATTAGTCTGTATATCAGAAAACAGACTGAATAAAAGTGAATCATCCTCAGTCGTAACATTAGCTGGTTAAAAGTGTGACCAAGGCTCAATCAAATCTCTTGCAGTCTCTGTCAAACCTAAAAACCACACTGATCCTAAAGCTCAGAGCTTTAACTTCGGCCTCTTCTCCGCCATTTCTAGTAGTATTTTCAGACTTTTATAGTATTTTTAATTGTGCGTGTATGTGTATGTGCAAGAAACATGGTAGCTTCAAGTCCTATATTTCCCATTGAGTGAAATTTCCTTCATTTCTGTTTGAGGTTTGACTTGTTTTGCCATACGTGTTTGACGAGTCACAAGCTCATATTGCGGTTAATTTTACAAGCGTTCATTTAATACTTTAATAGAGAAGGATTGACATTTAAAATGTAAATTGTCAAATATGTGAGCCATTGAATAGAAAACTACTTGAATTCTGTCATGATACCATTGAAATTGCTACTAAAGGTGCTGTAAGTGATTTTAGCGAACTTCTAAATCCTGCCCTGTCTACAAAGTGATTGACAGGCAAAGAGCGTTTCTGATTGGCTCAAAAAAAAAAAAAAAGCAGTGGTACTCGCTTACAGCATCTTTGACTAGTTATTAATTTACGAAATCATCAAAAGGTGCCTTTTGCAGACCGTAAGAGATGATGGGGTCCAATTTTACGCCTTTCGAAAAACCATCTACTTCAATCTCCTCAAGGATCTCGGTCCTTTCAAGTAATTGCACATGCTGATATTCGTTTTGCCATTTAAGCTAATTGCTACTCCGTATTTGCACATGGCATGCAAGTGTCCTGGACCTGAAACCTAATGTTGTTCACCTTCTCCTACTGTATCTTGTAGTTTAAAAATGAAAGCACTATGACTCTTTAGTTTATTGTAAACGGCACTGAGCACAAGCTAGTTTTACAGTGGAAAGAAATTAAAAGCTTAATTACTTAAAGGCCTCCGGAGAACAGAAATATTGACTGACAAAGATGAAATTTTATCAAATATAATGACGTAAAAAGATTTAGTTTAACATTAAATGCAGCAGCGGCACTAATTTATGTGTTTTGTGGTAAATGAAAAATATTTTAAATACTATTGAAAAGAATTAATATATAAATATATGTATTTTGACAAGTGTTTTCTTTATTCTCAGTGAACTTTTGCCAGAGGAAAAAAAAAATAAACTATGGTATTAAATGATCTTAGATGATGTCTAAATGTTTTATAAAAGATTTAGATTTTTGTAAGAAATGTGATATTAAATATTTTGTGTGATTTGTCTATTCTATTATGGATCTTATTCTGAAGCTGAATGTATTGTGACTGCGAAAAAGCCAAAAATAATGAAATAATAAACTAAATAAATAAATGAGTTGAGTTGAACCATGGGAATGTGACTTACCCTCGTCTCAAACAACAGTCTTACTGTCTTGAATGGTGTTATTTGTCATTAGTACACCTTACAAAGTAAACCTGAATCGGTCTAAGCCACATACTGTCTCCTGGACAGCCAAATAAACCTGTGTGGGTTTGTGTTTCATTGTTAGCATAGCTGCAACAAAAGACTTGTGTAAGAACTCGTCGGACCTGTCAGGTGCACTTGGTCTGGTGAGCTTGAAAATATCTGTAAAACAAAATAGTCCAAATATGTGTGACGCCCCAGGCAGCAAAGCGTGATTTCTCACCTTCATATTTATGTTGACTTTGACGACGAATTATGTAGGAGGATCAAACTGTTCAGGAACACACCTGTTGCACGGATCTGTTTGAATCTTTTTAGTGAATCACTTCGTTTTCTTGAACCGGTTCGTTTGAGTCATGAGTCGGTAGTTGTATATTTTAACCGGGACTAGGTATTGTAACACCCATCTCCTCGCGATAGTTTTGAAAGTTCAAATAATTTTAGCGAATCGGTTCGTTTTAATAAACTAGTTCGTTTATTCAAATGTGTTCCCAGAACATATAACGCGTTTTTATTGAATTTAATTTAATATTTGGTTAAATGGTGGTCGTCAAATGTTGGTATATATATATATATATATATATATATATATATATATATATATATATATATATATATATATATATATATATATATATTTTAATTAAAACCTAATTGTATCAAATTTTGCGTCGATAACGATTCAGTTGTGTTTTAGTTTATGTCTAATGGAAGGTTCTACAATATCATAATTTCATAATTATTTTCTGTGACTTTCCCCCTAATAATCATAAGGAACACACATGCTGCAAAACATGACTAAAAACGTCTTCATACCGCTTCTCCACAAACGGATCTTTTCAGACCGAATCATTCAAAGGAACCGATTCGAATGAACAACTCGCTCGCGAATCGGACAAGCATCATTCCGAACACGCGACTCTCACTTCAGACAAGTCTCCTCTCACGCATATGATGAATTCCGCTGCGTAAATGCTTCGAGAAACATCTCAGAAACTTTGTCCAGAATGAAGCAGCTGCTCAATGAACGTATTTGCGCTTTATTCCGCAGTAACTGGCAGCATACTCTCACATATTGGAGTGTATTCTTTAGTTTTGGACTCTGTGTCGCTTTTCTGGGTCCGACCATCCTGGACCTGAGATGTCAGACTCAGTCCACGCTACAGGAGATTACTCTGGTCTTCTTCTCCCAACAATTTTTCCTCTTTATTGGAAGCACCATTGGAGGATTCTTCAGTAAAACGTAAGTGTTTTCCAGACTGCAATTTATGTATTAATAAATGTATATTTTATTTCTTTATTCCTGGGTGCTTGGCATATGTCAAACTTTTTCAGTAGTGTCACACTGAAATAAAGTACTTATTTTAC
The DNA here is from genome assembly GCA_036247105.1 of Cirrhinus mrigala. Taxonomy (NCBI): domain Eukaryota; kingdom Metazoa; phylum Chordata; class Actinopteri; order Cypriniformes; family Cyprinidae; genus Cirrhinus; species Cirrhinus mrigala. The sequence goes on along the minus strand of CM070017.1, from coordinate 5,448,512 downwards.
GTCAGAAAAAAAATGTGTACATTTTAAAATTACATTTTTTCTGATATAGTTAATAATCTAATATCTAATCTAATAATCTTCTAATAATAAAAAGTTATTAGAAGGAGCAAGTTAGTCTTGTGACTACAAAAGTTTTGTTTTTGTTTTTTCCCCCTCTCAGTCATGTATCTTACACTTCTTGAAGTTGTGAGATAAGGCATTTTATATGCATCCTACATGATAGAAAACTGTTTTTTGGCAGCTTTTAATCATCGTAACGGAAATCATTATCTGATTTCTTTGGGACTGATTGTTTTCTATCCCATCCAAGGCCCCTGTCTGGAAATCTCTATAGTAGTCATGGGCTTATTAAAGTCGTGCTGCCTCAGTTATCTGGGATGGGAGCTATAAAAGCATGAGCTGCCCTGATGTTGTTCAGATAAAGAAATTCACTTATTTGTAAGTGGGTTCAAATAGTTTTGGAACAACATGTGCTCATTTAAAGCGACTTCATATTCAAGGAAGAACTGAGTGTTTTTTTTGTTTTTTTTTTACTATAACCAACTATTTCCTTGGTGTAGTAAACACTACCGATAATCACTATTTATATTAGTTTACACTTTACAGTTTGTTTTGTAGGTTACCCTACACTTTAATTGTACCACGGAAAAGTAATATTGACTGAAAAACAAGTAAAACCACAAGGATGCTAGCAAGCATGGCTTTCTCTTGCTTTAGTCATGTTTTGACCCTCAGGTCTCGTTTAATTGCTTTTATTTGGAAACTTGTGCTCTCAGTGTTACACAAGTCCCTTTCTTTATGTTTTCCTCATTTCAGATAATCACATTACTTTGTTTATCTCTGTGGATTTACTTGTAAAAGACCTTTGTCTCCGTTTTACAGTCCTGACTATATTTATCTACACATTTTTCTCCATGTTTACCTCTGTCTGTTCTGCTCTATTGATTTTACAGTTTGTGGCGTGCCAACGTAATGGTGCCTTTACGCTTCATTGGAATGATAGTGAATACGAGTTTCCTTGACGGAAATTGGACATGAATGACTTCTCAAGTCGTATTTATGACTGATTTTGATACCTGAGTTTCCGAGTTGGGCTGGCTATAAACCATTGCTGTAATAATTGTTAAGTTGTAGTTTTACCTACAACATTTATATTGCTTTCTCTTGTAGCTAGAGTCATGCATATTTATGTACAGTTGAAGTCAAAAGTTTACATACCCCTTTCAGAATCTGCAAAATGTTTATGTACCAAATAAGAGAAATCATACATGTTATTTTTTTTTTATGTAATACTGACCTGAATAAGATATTTCACACAAAAGATGTTTACATATAGTACACGAGAGAAAATAATAGTTGAATTTATTTAAATGACCCCGTTCAACCCCGTTGTTACCTGAATGATCCACAGCTGCGTTTTTTGTTTAGTGATAGTTGTTCATGAGTCCACTGTGTGTCCTGAACAGTTAAACTGCCCACTGTTCCTAAGAATAATCCTTTTGAGGTTTTTCAGCATTTTTGTGTATTTTAACCCTTTCTTACAATGACTGTATGATTTTGAGATTCATCTTTTCACTCTGAGGACAACTGAGGGACTCATATGCAACTATTACAGAAGGTTCAAACGCTCACTGATGCTTCAGAAGGAAAAAAAATATGCATTAAGGGCCGGGGGGTGAAAACTTTTGTGCATGTTTCTTATTTTGCCTAAATATCTTTTTTTTTCATTTAGTACTGCCCTTCAGAAGCTACAGAAGATACTTATATGTTTCCCAGAAGACAAAATAAGTTCAATTTACCCTGATCTTCAAATTCCAAAAGTTTTCACCCCCCGGCTCTTAATGCATTGTTTTTCCTTCTTGAGCATCAGTGAGCATTTAAACCTTCTGTAATAGTTGCATATGACTCCCTCAGTTGTCCTCAGTGTGAAAAGATGGATCTCAAAATCACAAAGTCATTGTAGGAAAGGGTTCAAATACACAAAAATGCTGAAAAACCACAGAATTTGTGGGACCTGAAGGATTTTTTCTGAAGAACAGCAGGCAGTTTAACTGTTCAGGAGAAACAAGGGACACGTGAACAACTATCACTAAACAAAAAAAAAACAAAAACACAGTTGTGGATCATTTGGGTAACAACACAGTATTAAGAATCAAGTGTATGTAAACTTCTGAACAGGGTAAGTTTTATAAATTCAACTATTATTTTCTCTCGTGGATCGTTTATGTGAAATATCTTATTCAGGTCAGTACTAAATAAAAAAATAACATGCATTTTGTATGATCCCTCTTATAATTAACATTTTGCAGATTCTGCAAGGTGTACGTAAACTTTTGACTTAAACTGTATATAAACCATCATTAGATGCATACTCTATTTCAAACTATTTCTGAGCATGTGAAAGCAGCATAAAACTGTTAGAGAGTAACAGTGTCACATATCCACTGGTATCATCTGTTATCGGTGGAAGCAGCATTTGATAAGCCATGTAAACAGAAATTAATTGGGCCAAGGTAAAAAATAAAGTCAGAGACGTCCGGAAATAAAATCCTGCCTTAGGCAGCATCACAGAGACTCCTTTATTTAAAAGACTCACCTGAGGCTGTTTCAGATACGATCTGTTTAAAACTTTTCTTTATATATACCATACCACAAAATGTGAATTTTTTTCCACTACAAAAAGCTTTATCCCTGAAGAAACGCATTGCATATTTGGCAACCATTTTGACGCCTCCTGGCTTTTTTCTGAACTACTTTAATGTGGTTTTGTTAATGTCTCATTGTCTTCTTTCTCTTAGGCTTGTATGTTCTTTGTCAGCGTTGGCTGTGTCCACCCTCACCATCTCTGTGGTTTTTGCCGTCATCCCACTATGCAATAAGCTGCTCATGTTGGCTTTTGCCTTGGCGGTATCTGGTCTTGCCATGGGCGTCATTGACACCATCTCTAACCTACAACTGGTCAAGATCTACCAGAAAGACTCCACAGTTTTCCTGCAGGTCAGTAACTTCCAAAAAAAAATGGTATCTCTAATATGCATGATTATAGGTACAAAGTGTTTGTCTGAAAGGCTGTGGCAGAAAACATGCCATTCGCATATTTGAAGTCTTTACACGCAATGTATGCAGATAATTTTCTTTAAAAGTTCTGTTGTCATCTACCCACCCTCAGAACCTGTTTGTCTTTTCTCTGAAACACACAAAGAGTTCTAATAAACTATACTGACACTACTGTTCAAAAGCTAGAGGAAGTCTCTTAAAGGCTGCATTTATTTGATTAAAAATGACAATACAAATTTTAATATTGTGAAATATTATTACAATTTAAAAGAACTGTTTACTATTTCAATATATTCTAAAATATAATTTATTTCTGTGATGCAATGCTGAATTTTCAGCATCATTACACCAGACTTCAGTGTCACATGATCCTTCAGAAATCATTTTGATATGCTGATTTACAGTTGTTTTGAAGAAACAATAATGCATTTTTTTCTTTGATGAATGGAAAGTTCAAAAGAGCAGTATTTATTTGACATAGAAATGCTGTAACATTATAAATGTCTTACACTACCAAAGTTTCTGATCAGTAAGATCTTTTCTGCTCACCAAGCCTGCATTTATTTGATCCAAAGTACAGCAAAAACAGTAAAATTCTGAAATATTTTTACTATTTAAAATAATTGTTTTCTATTTAAGTATATTTTAAAATGTAATTTATTCCTGTGATTTCAAAGCTACATTTTTAGCATTAAAATTTAGCATGACCCTTCAGAAATCATTCAAAGTTTCTGATTTGCTGCACAAATAACTTTTATTATGTTGAAAACAGCTGAGCAGAATTTATTCAGGTTTCTTTGATTAATATAAAAAGTTCAGAAGAACAGCATTTATCTGAAATAGAAATAGTTTGTAACATTATAAATGTCTTTATCATCACTTTTGATCAATTTAAAGCATCCTTGCTAAATAAAAGTATTCATTTCTATCTTTCCCTCCGAAAAAAGAATCCTGAAAAAATGTACTCAACTGTTTAAAATATTGATAATAATAATAATAATGATAATAAATATTTCTTGAACAGCAAATCAGCATATTAGAATGATTTCTGAAGGATCGTGTAACACTGAAGACTGGAGTAATGATGCTGAAAATTCAGCTTTGATCACAGGAATAAATTACATTTTAAAATATATTCAAATAGAAAGCAGTTATTTTAAATAACAAATGCAGGCTTGGTGAGCAGAAGAGATTTCTTTGAAAAAACATTAAAAATCTTACCGTTCAAAAACTTTTGAGTAGTGTACAGTATATATTTTAAGTTGTTTCAGCTATGGTAATATATATATTTTATATATTACCATGCAGTTTTTTATTAATAATACAGGACACAGAACATGACCAATGTCCCATGCTACACAGTTTTTTCTCACTGAATACAACGTTTCCCTCAGAAATGCTCATTAAGTCATTAAGTAAATCTCATTATATGGCAATTCATGATGACTTTAAACAGATTTTACACTTGAACTCATCATTGCCGGTCTTTAGTCATAATTTGGGGAGGAGAGAAACTCACCCAAGGGGTTTTGTCTGAAATTAAACTTTGTATGTGAATGATTGTGGGTGTTAAATTTTGCAATTTACATTTTATTTAAGCAGATGATTGATATGGTAGCTTAAATGTGGGTTCATCTGAGCCGACGTGTGTTTCTCATCAGCATTCATCCCTCACACATACAGAATGCAAATTCAGATCTTTAAAAATAAGCTATATTTAGGTTGCTTGATCTACAGGATAGAGTCAGGCATTTATAGAACCAGTTTCAGTGTCATCCTATAGATTTTTTTTTTTTTAAAAGTTAATGCAAATACACCCTCATTATACAAAGACTTCAGATGTTTAACAATAAGAAATATTTAAGCAAACCACACCAGCCTAACAGTCTTTTTAAGACGGACAGCACAATTGAGAGTGTGACGTTGCTCTACCAGTTCCAAGAAACAAGTTCATATTTGTTATATATATTTCATAGACAGCTTATATTTGCTCCGTCAGTTAAATTGTTTGATTACAATGTTGTGAAACACAGAGGTTCTCTTGGAATGCTGTTCATGCAATCATATCATATTAGAAAAATGTGCATAATATTTTCATGAGTTACAGATTTACTGAGTGTAATCAAATATTATCGATGTCCTTTCACACATGGATTCTGTTGAAAATCATATTAAACAATACGCCACATGAGTTAATGATTTTACCAAGTTAAGGGTGTAGTTGGGTACAAAAAATGTGGTTAAATCACTATAATGCATGTCTTGAGTGGTTTATTCTGTTTTTGAAAGTATTTTCAAGGTTATTGTTAAGTAAAACAAGTTTATTTAATGTTGTTTTAATTGAATTTTAGTATTGCTAACTTACAAACTAAAATTACAAACTTGAAATAAATAAAAATTAAAACTAAAATAAAATTATAAATAACATCTAATATAATATATAGAACTTATAGATAAAAATAAAAATATACATACATATATAATATAATATAATATAATATAATATAATATAATATAATATAATATAATATAATATATAAATATTACAATAACACTGGATAATACATCCATACTTAATAAATAATGCATTTTATTATTAATAAAATAATCAAAATAAACAATTCTTAGCACTAAACTTACAAACTGGAAATAAGGAAATAAAAAGTAAAACTGAAATTGTGTGTGTGTGTGTGTGTGTGTGTGTGTGTGTGTGTGTGTGTGTGTGTGTGTGTGTGTGTGTGTGTGTGTGTGTGTGTGTGTGTATGTATGTATGTGTGTGTGTGTGTGTGTGTGTGTGTGTGTGTGTGTGTGTGTGTGTGTGTGTATATATATATATATGCACACAATAGAAATAATATAGTAATATAAAACAATTAAAAATATACAAAAATGTATATTTTACTAACTAAAATCAAAATGAAAACTGAAAAATAATTTGAAAATATTACTAAAAACAACAAAATTACAAAAAAAAATTACATATTTGATTAACTAAAATCGAAATAAAAGCTTTAAAATAAATCAAAATGTTAATAAAAAACAACAAAATTACTAAAAAAAATTAAATATTTGACTAACTAAAATTAATAAAAAATAATAAAAACTATAATAGAATATGAACAATATAACAATATCACAATAACACTGGATAATACATCAATATTAAATAAATAATATTATTAATAAAATAATCAATAAACAATTCTTGGCACTAAAATTATAACCAGAAATAAAACATATATATATAAATTCATATATATAAACATATAAAAATTCAAATTATTAATAATAACGTAAACTTACAAAAAACATTACATATTTTACTAAATAATATAATTCATAAAAAATAATTCAGAATATTAATAGAAAGTATTTTACTAACTAAAATTAAAATAAAAACTTCTTCCTTTTTTTAAATATTAATAAAAACAATAATAGAATATAAATAATATTACAATAACACTGGATAATACTATATATAATGAACACAATAGAAAAAAATAGTAGTAATAGTAAAACATTTAAAAATGACAGGCATATAACAAACTTACTAAAAAAGTAAAGATTTTACTAAATAAAATTTAAATGAAAACTGAACAAAAATCAAAATAATAAAAACTATAATAGAATATGAATAATATTACAATGACAGTGGATACTTAATAAAACAATCACATTAAACAATTCTTAGGTAATAATATAATTCATTAGGATTACTATAGACTACATAGTTTATGGTGACAACCAGCATCTTGGCATCTTTAATAAATACTTATACAATTAATAATTGTGGGCATGACACAAAGCAAGCATCGTTTGACAGCTTTAAACAAACATCCAATCAGAACTATGTTTTATTAAGTTGCTTTAAAAACTTTTGCTTTAACATAATCTTTTCTCAGAAGAAGAACATCATTGATTGATTCTCCCTCTTTTTTGAATCTCTCTGATCTTTTCTAGGCCCTTCACTTCTTTGTGGGTCTCGGGGCATTAGTGAGTCCCCTCATCGCTGACCCCTTCCTGTCTGAGACCAGCTGTGTGATTGGGAACAACAGCAGCAATGCTACATCATTAAGGCATCTGAGGAACAAGCTCGCCGGCAGACATGTGCTCAACGTGTCCAGCGTCCACCTCCACACCGACGGAGAGGTGGTGACCAACGTCTCCTACGCCTTCTGGATCATGGCTGTCATCAATGTAAGATCGAGATCTGTCTTGAGTTTTGAGGTTATATTAAGTTTAAAGAGTGGTATGTCTTAAGAACAGTAGCCGGGCTACTGCAGCGTGATGGTAAAGTTGTGTAGGGTGAGTGTGCATATACTAAATGTCAAAGGAAGGGCAGCTGGGAGGGTATTTGAATAAAAGAAATGAATCAAGATTGTCTCCTTGACAACTGCAGTACATCTAATAGTTCTGTGTACACACTGCCTGTAATCTAGTGGATAAATAGTAATTGTATAACTGATACACACCTAACAGCTGGTCTCTGTAGTGTGTGTGTGTGTGTGTGTGAGTATATACACTATAAATTTGGGATCAGCATTTAATCGATCAAAGGTAATAGTAAAGACTTTAAAAAAATACTATTTCAAATAAATGCTGTTCTTGTGAACTTTTGATTTGTTGGAAATTTTTCTTAGAGACCAGGAGACGTTTTGGATATCTTGAAGCAGAAGTTTCTCTTTATTCAGATACTTGCTGCGTGGCGCTGCAGTCGTCAAAAAGTCGTCTAACAAAATCTCAGCACAGCAGAGTATATAGGTTTCAAGGGGGAGGAGTACATAGAGGTGGAATCAATCTAAACAAAGTATGCAAATGTGGTACAGGAAATCAGCCCAGTAAAAGGTTTTTCCCAGCCTTGATCTATTTAGCATACAAGTGTCATTCAAATGCATAGGTGCTAAAGCAAAAGGCACCATTGTCTTAGAATTCACACTTAACTTGGGAAAACCTGCCAGATGTTCAGGAACTGCATAAACACAAAAGGTTACTGTCTCAGGGCCTGGGCTGCCTGCTCTTAGAGATCACAATATACATAACTTTTTCAGTTCATTCTCTTAAATGGGAACCTATGTTTAACCTTTTATAAATTTGTAATCCAACAGATTCAAAGAAACCTGAAAAAAGTATCAGGATTCACACACAAATATTAAGCAGCACAAGTGTTTTTGACATTGATAATAAATGTTTTTTTGAGCAGCAGTAGTAATGATGCTGAAAATTCAGCTTTGCATCATAGGAATAAATTACATTTTTTTTTTCATATTTTATCTGTTTTGTGCATTAAATATTTAAGTATAAAAAAATGTCTACATATATACAATATTTTTATTTAAATATTATTTATTTTATTGTATTTTTTATTTAATTGTTTATTTTATTTCTAATTCAAGTTATATTTTTATTTTCATTTATTTCAGATTTTATTTTAATTTTTATTTTAATTTAATTTATTTTATATTTATTTTCTTTTATTCAAAAATGTTTGCATCTGAACAAATATTTAAATATTTTAATTAACAAAAATTGTCTACAGATATACAATATTTTTATTTAAATATTATTTATTTTTTATTCTATATTTTTTCTTGTATTTCTTTTATTTTACTCAGAAATGTTCAAATCTGAACAAACATATTTTACATATTTTTAATTTAAATGTCATCTACATATATACAGTTTTTTTAAAATATTATTTATTATTTTCAATTTTATTTTCAGTTTTATTTTATTTTTTATTTGATTTAATTTTAGTTATTTAATTTTATATTTTTTCTTGTATTTTTTTATTTTATTCAGAAATGTTTAAATCTGAACAAATATTTAAATATTTTTAATTTAAATATTGTCTACATATATACAGTATTTTTGTTTAAATATTATTTATTATTTTCTATTTTATTTTATTTTTTATTTAATTTAATTTTGTTTCTTTTCTTTTCTTTTTTTGTATTTTATTCAGAAATGTTTGCATCTGAACAAATATTTTTATTTAAGATATTGTCTACATATAAACAATATTTTTATTTAAATATTGTTTTATTATTTGTTATTTTCTATTTAATTTTTTAATTTAATTTTAGTTATTTATTTTACATTTTTATTTTTTATTTTATTTTATTCTGAAATGTTTGCATCTGAACAAATATTTAAATATTTTAGTAAATAGTTTAAAAAATTGTCTACATAAATACACTATTTTTATTTAAATATTATTTATTTTACATTTTTGTTTTATTTTATTTATTTTTTTATTTTACATTTTATTTTTAATTTTAATAAAATTCTATTTTATTCAGGAATGTTTGCATGTGAATGTTGTTCAGAAAGGATTAATTGTGTTGGACAGTTTGAAACAACTGATTCTGATCTGACAAAGATGAATCAAATGTTTAATTTAGCTTTTGTGCGTGTGTGTTTGTGTGTTTGTAGTCAAATACACTACAATATTTCAGTTAATACAGCTGTTTGAGGTTATATAGTTTCAATCAAGTCTTCTTTACAATAGAGTAAGAATGCTTTCAAACTGATTCAACTGAATCATTTAAGAATGATTCTTTTACAAATCAAACCTCACTAATTGTCCATCTTCATCCATGCATAACTCTTGTCTTCTCTGCACGTAGCTTCCTGTACCAATCGCCATATTATTCCTGATGTATTGGGAGCGACTGTTCACGTGCGGCTCAGACCCCAACCAGCGTTTACTAGACGGAGACGTGCTAGCAATGAAAACCTGGGGAACCACAGGTCTGACAGAAGACGCTGGACATCAGAAAGAGCCTTCGAAAAGTAAGATCCTAAGCACTTCTTCACCGCTGACATTGATGAAATAATTAGCGCGTGGGATCAGACCACATACACAGCACATGTCAGAAATAACATGCCGTAAGATGTGAATAAAAGCCAGAAAGGCTGTTTCGGTAATCTTCCCGCTCTTCTGTCTCCGCAGGCCATGTAGACGTGTTCGACTGCTGTCTCCTTGGCAACACGCACGGTTTTCCGCTGTCTTTCTTTGGGATCCATATCCTCGGGGGTCTGGTGCTCTTCTTTTCTGACGGCATAGTGGTAAGCAGGATTAGCACTTCACAGCCGCTTCTGCTCTGTAATTGAAGAGTATTTGCTTAATTACTTGAACTCATGTATTATTTAATCTCTCGTACCTCAGGGCTCATACACAGGCTTTGTGTACTCCTACGCAGTGGGGCCCCCTATGAATCTGCCTCACAAGACCGCCGGATACTTGACGTGCGTCTTCTGGGCGGCGATCACTGTCGGCCGACTGTCCGCCATACCTCTGTCCTATCGCTTTAAACCTGTCCGATTGCTCACCGTTAGTCAGGTACCTATGTTTGATTTAGTTTTATTCAAAAAATATATATGAAAAGAAATTGTTGCTGCGTCATAAGTGTACAAGGTACACTGCAAACATCGATTTGTTTTATCAAAAACATATTTATCATTATATTATATTATATTATTATATATAACTAAAGGTAAAGGTTTTAGTGACTAAAGAGTACACAGCTAGGGAGGACGAAAACCTGCAAAATAATAAAGTAATAAAATAAATAAAAATGAATATAAAAATAAATGATAAACTTAAAATATTATTCCATACTTTTGACTGGCAGTATATTTATCATTATATTATATTATATTATATTATATTATATTACATTATATTATATTATATTATATTATATTATATTATATTATAAATTATATATAACTAAAGGTATCGATTTTAGTGACTAAACAGTGCACAGCTATGGAGGACCTAAACCTGCATAAAATTAAATTAAATTAAATTATAAATACATATGTAATAGTGAAAACTAGCAGAAATAAACAAATGTTCATAATAAATGAAGACAAATATTTAATGACTATATATATATATATATATATATATACATATATATATATATATATGTGTGTGTGTATATATATATATATATATATAAGTAACTAAAGAGTTCACAGTTATAACCAAAACCAGCAAAAAAACAACTACAAAATAATAAATAAATAATATTAATAATAAATAATTAGAATAATAATAAATAAAATTAAATGAAATAAAAATAAATGCATAAATACATATGTAATTGTGAAAAATAATAGAAATGAACGTTCATAATAAATTAAGATATATTATATTATATTATATTATATTATATTATATTATATTATATATTATATTATATTATATTATTTTATATTATAGGTAATAATAATAATAATAGGTATTAAAGGTAATAAAATGGTTTTAGTAACTAAAGAGTTCACAGATATGACCAAAACCTGCAAATAATAAATAAATAAATCAATAAAATTAAATGAAATAACAATAAATGCAGAAATACATAATACGTAATTGTAAAAATTAACATAAACTAATATGTTCATAATAAATGAAAATAAATATTTAAAGTAATATAAAGAATAGTGTTTATTTATCTAAATGTGTGTGTATTTTCATTCTTTTAGATCATCAGTATACAGTGCCATAGGAAAAGCGATGTAAAAATGTATTCTTTTATGGGATGTTCTGTGAGGCTTGTCTGTTTTAGCAACAGTAACTAAAGGGGGGGGTGGAGCTTTAAAAAGCATAATTTGTCAGTCCATTACAAACTCTCTCTTGCCAGATTCCTGTTGAGTCAGATGGACTATAAAAGTGGTTTACACTATCAAAAAAAAAAAAGGTGTGTCACCCAGTGACTGAAGAGTACACAGCTATGGAGGACAAAAAGCTCCACAATAATAAAATAATAAAATAAAATACATAATAATAAAAATAAATAAATAAATAAATAAAAATAAATATAAAAATAAATAATAAATTCAAAATATTGTTCCATACTTTTGACTGGCAGTATATTTATCATTATATTATATTATATTATATTATATTATATTATATTATAAATTATATATAACTAAAGGTAAAGGTTTCAGTGACTAAACAGTACACAGCTATGGAGGACCAAAACCTGCATAAAATAAAATAAAATAAAATAAAATAAAATAAAATAAAATAAAATAAAATAAAATAAAATAAAATAAAATAAAATAAAATAAAATAAAATAAAATAAAATAAAATAAAATAAAATAAAATAAAATAAAATAAAATAAAATAAAATAAAATAAAATAAAATTAAATTAAATAAAATAAAATAAACATATGTAATAGTGAAAACCAGCAGAAATAAACTAATAGTCATAATAAATGAAGACAAATATTTAATGACTATATATATAGTCATTCATTTATTAAACCATTAAATAAATTATATTTCAAAATATTTTCCATACTTTTGACTGGTAGTATATATTATATATAACTAAAGGTAAAGGATTAAGTAACTAAAGAGTTCACAGTTATAACCAAAACCAGCAAACAAACAACTACAAAATAATAAATAAATAATATTAATAATAAATAATTAGAATAATAATAAATAAAATTAAATGAAATAAAAATAAATGCATAAATACATATGTAATTGTGAAAAATAATAGAAATGAACATGTTCATAATAAATGAAGATATATTATATTATATTATATTATATTATATTATATTATATTATATTATAGGTAATAATAATAATAATAGGTATTTAAGGTAATAAAATGGTTTTAGTAACTAAAGAGTTCACAGCTATGACCAAAATCTGCAAAAAATAATAAATGAATAAATAAATAAATAAATAAAATTAAATGAAATAACAATAAATGCAGAAATACATAATACGTAATTGTAAAAATTAACATAAACTAATGTTCATAATAAATGAAAAGAAATATTTAATGTAATATAAAAAATAGTATTTATTTATCTAAATGTGTGTGTGTATTTTCATTCTTTTAGATCATCAGTATACAGTGCCATAGGAAAAGCAATGTAAAAATTGATTTTTTTATGGGATGTTCTGTGAAGCTTGTCTGTTTTAGTAACAGTAACTAAGGGGGGGATGTCAGTCCATTTGTCAGTCCATTACAAACTCTCTCTTGTCAGATTCCTGTTGAGTCAGATGGACTATAAAAGTGGTTTACACTATCAAAAAAAAAAAAAAAAAAAAGGTGTGTCACCCACGATACACCAGGGGAAACTTTGGACAGGAACAAACATCCTTGTCCTGCATCCTGCCCTGGCCAGTCAGGACTTCTGTTTATCTGGCATGACTAAGGCTCCTTTCTCATTTCACGCTTTTATGTGCGCCAAAAGTTTATGACAGCGGGCCTCTTAATTTCCGTTCCTGGTGCAGATAAAGCAGGGGTGTTCACCTCAAAAAATAAAGGCTTCGTTGACAGTGCGTGTCCAAATGCAAATGCAAATGTTCTCTGTTCTGTTCTCTCGTAGGTGGGTGTGATAGTCACACTACTTCTGCTGCTGATCTTCTCCAACAGTAGTGTGTTCCTCTTCATCGGCACCTGCTGTCTCGGCCTATTTATAAGCAGTATCTTCCCCTGCATGCTCGCATTCACCGAAGACATCCTGGAGTACAAAGGTATTGCGACAGATGGGCCGCCGCTGTCTCCGGCATTGTTAAATCGCCTTTTTGTCTTCGCCTTTCATTGATTTGACAGTAGCCATTGGTGGTTTCGCAGTTCACTATTTATTTGAAGTTTACTGCTGAGCCCAAGGCAACAGGAGCCGCCCGGTTTAATTCTTTCCGTCGTTGGCCTTTGACTTTAAGGGAAGGTTTGGCTTGACAAGTCTTGTGTCTTACGACTGAGGTGAATTTTTTTTTTTTTTTTTTTTTTTTTCAAACGCAGCGGTCGAACCCTTTGGGAGGAATTATTTCCAAATAAATGGCTGATTACTGACCGCAGATATGGGGGTTGGTTAGGGTAGAGCGTTTAGAAAAATATCATTATCATTAAAAATATCCCCGTCATTAGAGTCCCTACAGGTCTGGACCGGAATTTAATTGACTGGTTTCAGCCGTAACCGTTATTAAAATGCATATGAATCCTGGACCACTTGAAGAAAAATTAATGGGAAAAAATCCCATCGTTTTCCGCCACTGAATAAAAAATAAAGTTAAAAAAAAGTAATTGCATCTTTTTAACTCACAAGACAGACAAACTTGCAATTCTAAGAAAAAAGTCAGAATTGTGAGTTTATATCTTGAAATTCTGAATTTATACGACACAATTGTGAGTTGAGTCAGAATTGTGAGATATCGCAATTCTGAGAACATATCAGTATTTCTTTCCCCCTCAAAATTTGACTTTATAACTTATAACTTATAAATTATGAGTTTATATAGGGGTGCACAATTAATCAAATTTGTAATTGTGATTACAGTTACAGATGCCACAATTATGTAATCGTTCAAAGGCACAATTACACAGAAAACTGCTTTCTTACTGTTTTAATTTGAACTTTTTTATATTTAAAGATGAAACTATATATGAAAATGTGGCATGCAGTTGCTTCAAACAATGGTATAAAACTATTCATAACATCATTCTTTGTAAATTGTGATAATCGTAATTAATAATCGCAATTACAATTTCAAGGGAATAATTGACAATAATCATTTCTGTCATAATCATGCAGCCCTAAGTTTATGTCACACAATTCTCAGAAAAAAAGCCAGAAATGCAAGTTTTTATCCCACAGTTCTGACTTTATTTCTCCCAATTGTGAGTTTATATCACATAATTCTGAGTTTATAACTCGCAATTGCTAGTTTTTATCTGGCAATTCTGACTTTTTATCACACAATTCTGAGAAAAAAAGAGTTTATATCATAATTCTGACTTCTATCTCGCAATTCTGACTTATAATTAGGAGAGAAAAAAATCCAACAGGCAATTGTGAGTTTATATCATAATTCTGACTTTATAACTTGCAATTGCAAGTTTATAATATCTCACAGTTCTGACTTTATTTCTCCCAGTTGTAAGTTTATCTCACAATTCTGAGAAAAAAAAGTCAATTGCGAGTTTATATCATAATTCTGACTTTATAACTCGCGATTGCAAGTTTATATCTCGCAATTCTGACTTATAACATGCAATTGTGTGTTTTTGTCTCACAATTCCGAGAAAAAAAGTCAGAATTGCAAGATATAAACTCATACTTGGGAGAAAAAAAAATCCAGCAGGCAATTCTGACAGTTTATATCTCACAATTCTGAGAAAAATGTCAGAATTGCTAGAAAAGTCAGAATTGCAAGATATAAACTCATAATTGGGACAACAGGCAATTCTGACTTTATTTCTCACAATTGTGAGTTTATATCTCACAATTCTGAGAAAAAAAAGTCTATAATATTTCTAAAAAAAATATATATATATTATAATATTTCATATTTCTGACTTTATAACTTGCAGTTGGGCATTTGTCTCACAATTTTCAGAAAAAAAGCCAGAATTGCAAGATATAAACTCACAATTGGAAGAAAAATTGCTCATTTTTATCTGGCAATTTTTACTTTATTTCTTACAATTGTAAATTTTTATATCCCTCAATTCTGAGAAAAAAAAGCCAGAATTGTGAGATAAAAAGTCACAATAACCTTTTTTTATTTTTCAATCAGTGTCGGAAACGGGCTTCTATACTGTTGCAAAGGATGTCTGATTAAGTGAAATAAAGCTGAAATTGCAAAATGGGTTATTACAATTATCAAATAGCAAAGGTTGTGATTTAATTAGGGCTGTCAAACGATTAATCGCAATTAATTGCATACAAAATAAAAGTTTGAGTTTGCCTAATATATGCGTGTGTACTGTGTGTAATTATTATGTATATATAAATACACACGAATTAATGTATATATTTAAGACAAATATGTTATCTATATAAAAAATATTTTTATTTATATATAATATATATATATATATATATATATATATATATATATATATATATATATATATCCAAGTTTAAAAATTGCAATCAGATTTTATTTGAATTTTACAGTAACAATCTCGACAAACCATTTGACCCCACCCCACCCCACCCCACCCCATCCAAGTATTTTTATATTAATTGCCTGGATATTAAAAACAGCAACTACAACAACAACAGCCAGGTTGTTGTCAATGAAAATCTTGAAAAATTTAAAACAGTTGATTGTGTTGTGTTTTATCTTCAGGTTGTGCCACAACAGTCATGGTGACCAGTGCAGGGATGGGCGAGATGTTACTCCAGGTGATCGTGGGCTCGGTAAGTCTTGCTCCTTAGAACTGAACCCATGACTTTGCATTGCTTGTGCTATCATGGTCCAACAATGAGCTCAAACTGTAACTGCACTGATTTGCCTCTCTTTCCTCCCTCAGGTGATGCACAATCAAGGTAGCTTCAGCTTCCTGTTGTGTGGAATGATCTTCGGCTTCTTGGGATTCGCATTCTTCATTTCGCTGTTCTTTGTCCAGAAAAGTCATAAAAACTACACTGAAGGTGCGTCCACTCATGTTCATATTGTTGCCCATAATCAGTCTCAGACAAACTGAAAGGGGACTGTTTCTAATGCATTTGATGGATGTTTTATTCAGAACAACACACCTTGAGTTCAAGGTGTACATTTGTCTTCGCTGGGAATCAAACCTATGACCTTGGCATTACTAAAGCCAGTTGAAAAAAAAACTAGTCTTGCAGGGTTCATACAGATACTCTAAAAGAAATTCCAGGCCTTTCAAGGACTTCAAACAGGGGTCTCACTTATCAAACAATGTCTTCTATTTTAAATTCTAAAAAAAACAGAAAGATAAAAATATACTAATAAAAAAAATTGAAAAAATAAAGTTTTCAACTGTTTAAGAAAAATAATCGTGAAATCACTCCGAAATCCTGATCTGAAACAATTTGCGATCCCATACTGAAGTCCTGATCTGAATCAAATGATTCGCAATCTGTGCTCCGAGTCCTGATCTGAAATTCTGAACTTCGGAGTGGGTTTGCGAATCTTTCGCTTTAGATCGGAACTTCAGAGCTTGGATTGTGAATCATTTGATTTGGATTGGTACTTCGGAGTACAGCTCACAGATAATCTGATTCAGATCAGGACTTCAGTGCGGGTTCATGAATCATTTGTTTCGGATCAGGATTTCGGAGTGATTTCGCAAATCTTTTTTTTTTTTTTTTCTGATTTTTTTCTTAAACAGTAGAAAAGGTTGGAACTTTGCATATCACAAATCTTTTGATTTAGGTCGGGACTTCAAATTGCATATCGTAAATCATTTGATTTGAATCATTCAATTCGCAAAATGATTCACAAACCTGTTCTGATCTAAATCAAATGATTCACGATACATGCTCTGAAGTCCTGATCTTACTCAAATGATTTACGATACGCAAAGTTCTGATCTTAATCAAATTAATTATGATGTGTGATTTTTAGTCCCAATCTGGAACAAATGATTCACGATACATGACCTGATTGGATTAAAATTTTTAACTTCGGAGTCGGTTCGTAAATTTTTTGCTTTAGCTCGTAACTTCAGAGTGTGAATCACGAATCATTTGATTTAGATTGGTACTTCAAATTACATATCGTGAATCATTTGATTTGAATCATTCAATTTGCAAAATGATTCACAAGCCCGTTCTGATCTAAACAAATGAATCCGAAGTCCCAATCTGAATCAAATGAATCACGATACACGATTTGAAGTCCCGATGTGGAACAAATGATTCATGATACGCAACCCAATCGGATTCAAATTCTGTACTTCAGAGCGGGTTTGTGAATCTTTTGCTTTAGATAAGAACTTGACACCGTGGATTGCGAATCATTTGATTTACATCGGTACTTCGGAGTAGGAATCGCAAATCATTTGATTCAGATTGGGAGTGATTTTTTTTTTTTTCTTAAACAGTAGAAAAGATCTTTTGACTTGGATCGGGACTTCAAAACGTGTATCGCGAGTCATTTGATTTGAATCATTCAGTTTGCAAAATGATTCACAAACCCATTCTGATCTAAACAAATGATTCGCAATACGTGCTCTGAAGTCCCGATCTGAAACAAATGATTCACGATACGCAACCCATTAAAATTCAAATTCTGTACTTCGGAGCAGGTTTGTGAATCTTTTGCTTTAGATCGGAACTTGAGAGCGTGGATTACGAATCGTTTGATTTAGATCAGTACTTCGAAGTAGGGATTGCAAATCATTTGATTCAGATCGGGACTTTGGAGTGATTTCGCAAATCTTTTTTTTTTTTTATTTTTTTTTTATTTTATTTCGTAAACAGTAGAAAAGATCGGAACTTTGCATATCACGAGTCATTTGATTTGAATCATTCAGTTTGCAAAATGATTCACAAACCCGATCTCAATCAAATAATTCACGATACGCAAAGTTCAGATCTAAATCAAAATGAATTGCGATGCGTGATTTGAAGTCCTGATCTGAAACAAATGATTCGCGATACGTGACCTGATTGGAACACTTCTAAACAGTGAATCATTTTGCGACACAATGGTTTAACTGATTCTGAGTTGCGAAAAGCTCAGTTTCACCCATCACCTGCTTTTTAAAATCATTACAAGTGACATTTAAATTCAAAAACGAATTTTCATTTGATCTGGTTTTTGCTAGTGAATTGCTTGAAATGAATGATCGAAGTCACGAGTTTTAATCAGTCGGAGCGGTTCCAGCATAAATGACTCAATTGATTTGGTTCATGTTTCTCTTTTCGAGTCTTCGGCCATGTTTACACAACACTGTCAGTACTACTTCTTGCTTAGCTCAGTTGTTTTCTGACGTTAACTGAAATAAAAGAAGGTATGATGTTTTTTGAATTGTGTGAATTTTGAATTGAATTGTGACAAAATTAAGCGATACATTTTCTTTCAATAATTCAAGCACTTTTCAAGTACCTCTTCAGGAATATTGCTATTTTAAAGGTTTTCCAGGCCTTAAATTTCAAAAAGTCATTAGTACTTCAAGCACTTTAAGCGTCTTGTACGAACCCTGGTCTTGTCGTGTTAAAACTAATACTGTTTGCAGGGTTGCCAGGTCTGTGAAACAAAACCAGCCCAATTGCAATTCGAAACTAGTCCAATCGCCCATATTTTTTTTTTTTTTTTTTTTTTTTTGTGGTTTTCCCGTTTGTTGGTGAGTTTCTTGGGGTGGGGGTAGATGATTTTAACCCACGGGTTAAAAAACAACCCACAGCAATGGTGTAAAAGTATCCTAATTCTGCTGTAAAACCACAGAGTTGGCAACAGTGACTGTAGATGCATCACTTTCTAACATATTTAGTTTTTTTGTACAGCTTTACCTAGTAACGCCCCTTCCGAAAGACTTGAGGAAAATGGGATCAAGACCTGTTCTGCTGCCGTCCTGAACTCATGGGACACGTCAGAGCAGAAAGCATCCATCGATCCCTAACGATACAAAAGATGGATGAGAATATGACAGGAGCGAAGGGACAATGGTGTCATGACTCAGGGACATCAAGGACCAAACACATCCTTGGATGATCACGCAAATCACTGACAATCAATAGAGCTAAATATCATGAGTGTTAGATGATGTATTGAAAGCTTTATTTTTGTATTAAATATTTTTGATGAATGCAATAATCACTAATTTGAATGCAGTCATTCGCAATGGCTGCAGTGGATATGTGCAATACAACTTTTCTTTGTAAAGAAAAGTTGCTTTAGTGTTTGTTCAGCACTTGAATATCAGTGGTTTTTATTGGATCAGAATGACAACAGAAAATAGTAATTTTTATTATTTTGAATATGTAAAAACTCTGCGACGTGGACTGGCCTCATGCATTGCATTATTTTGTTCTTTGCTTATTCACAGATCAGTAGCCAATTCATTCTCTGCCAAAGCCTATATGCTTATAACGCATTTGTAGTAAAGTGATTTAGGGTCAAAAAAGGACATCCTACCGTCTTCCTGAAAAAGCTTCCGTGTATTGTGTTGTACGGCTTCAGGTCTGATGGTTCCTGTGACCTCAGCATTCAGGTGGACGTTCCTGATTGTTGGAGGTTGCTGTGTCAGCGTATTTCTCTTGGCCTGGGTAAAATTTTATTTGTTTTTTCTGGTTTACACAGGTGTCAGACATGCTAGCGTTAACACAATTGCTGCATAAATGAGGTCAGCCTTCTGCAGCTGTATTTGATGAAGACACACAAGCCAAATAAGTTACTTTTTTTTCGTTTTTTATAGAAATCTTCCTTCCCTTCCAACATCCACAGATTAGTACAACAGGTATGCCAATGAACACAGATTTGTAAACATTTGAACTGCTAGAGTGAGACAATCTGAAAATACATTTGCACAAAAATATTGAGAACATTTGGTGTCAATATTGTACCATAACAGTAGAATTGATCACACTTTTGATTATTACATCATCCCTTTTGTCCACAAAATACAAACTTGCTGATGAAAAACAAAATGGTGTTCTAAATGCAGTGCAGCTGTGACATGTCAATATTTAGGGGATGAGAAAATCTGATGTGTCTTAAAGTTTAGCATTGGCACTTTCCAAGAATAGGGTACAAAAAAGCTTCAGAAGCATATTTAAGATATTAAAGATATTATAATACATAAGATGTATATGGAGTTTCTGAAGAAGACAAAAATCTAATCTGTTATTATGCTTGAATATGGGTTAAAAACCCAATTTGTAATTTTTGTTGTGTGATTTCTTGCAATAAAATGCAAATAAAATACACCATAATGGATAACAGGGTTGCAAATAATTGTTTTACTCAGCAGGGGATAGTTTTATGTTGGTTTGTATTCAGTTTATATTATATTTTTTGCTTTTTTTGGAATGGGTATGAATACAGTTAACACTACAATGTGTACAAATTCACAAAATGGAATGACATTATATAATAATATATTTTCTGTTATTTAATAGAAAGCGCTCACATGATGTCACTTCCTGGGTGTGACAATTTTACAGCAACTCTTTATTTTTTGTAGAGAAATGATAGTATAATCAGATTGCTGGCAACTGTGGAACAGTGAAATAGTATGTGGATAAAATATATAATCTAGAAATAAATGAACATCAATTATTTTTCATGTTAGAAAATATTTTAACATTTTTAATAGTTCTCGTTAAAGAAGTCTGTTTTGGCCACTGAATGAAAAAAGGTAATTGCGACCTTTTATCTCGCAATTCTGACTTTTTTTTTCCTCAGAATCACATGATATAAACTCGCAATTGTGAGAAAGTCAGAATTGCGTGATATAAATTCGCAATTGTGAGAAAAAAAAACATCTCGGAATTCTTATTTTTTCTTGCAATTCTGATGTTTTTTTTCTCGCAATTCAGACTTTATTTCTTGCAATTACGAATTTATATCTTTCAATTCCAACTTTTTTTTCGCAATCACAAATTTACATCTCGCAATTCTGAAGTTTTTTTCTCGCAATTCTGACTTTTTTCTTGCAATTTCGAATTTACGAACTTTTTTCTCAGAATCGCGTGATATAAACTCGCTATTACAAGAAAGTCAGAATTGCGTGATATAAATTCGCAATTGTGAGAAAAAAAAGTTTATATCTCAAAATTCTTAATTTTTTTTCGCAATTCTGACGTTTTTCTCACAATTCTGACTTTTTTCTTGCAATTGCGAATTTACGCACTTTTTTCTCAGAATCGCATGATATAAACTGGCTATTA
Source organism: Cirrhinus mrigala (assembly GCA_036247105.1). NCBI lineage: Eukaryota > Metazoa > Chordata > Actinopteri > Cypriniformes > Cyprinidae > Cirrhinus > Cirrhinus mrigala. The sequence continues at coordinate 5,426,823 of CM070017.1, read as the reverse complement.
CGAGAAATAAAGAATTGCAAGATGTAAATTTGCAATTGTGAGAAAAAGTTTATATCTCGCAATTCTTAATTTTTTCTCGCAATTCTGACGTTTTTTTTGCGTAATTCAGACTTTTTTTCCTCGCAATTGTGAACTTATATCCTGCAATTACTTTATCGCAATTACAGAATTATATTCCGCAATTCTTGCAATTTATTCTGCAATATCGCAAATTTTTTTTCTTGCAGTTACAAATTTAAAGATATTCTGGTGTTTTTTCTCGCAATTCGTACTTTTTTCTTGCAATTGCAAATTTATATCTTTCAATTCTGACTTTTTTTTTGCAATCACAAATTTACATCTCGCAATTCTGACGTTTTTTCTCGCAATTCTGACTTTTTTCTTGCAATTGCGAATTTACTAAATTTTTTCTCAGAATCGCGTGATATAACATTGCGTGTTTAGATTGTGAGAAAAGTTCGCAACTGCAAATTTATATCTCGCAATTCTGACTTTTTTCTTGCAACTGTGAGTTTAGATAGAAACTCACAATTGCGATTTATAATTAAATGATAACGATATTTTCTCAGAATTGTGTTCATATGTCACAATTCTAAGTTTATAACTTGCAATTGCGTGTTATAAATTGCAAGATAAAAACTCGCAGTTTCTATCTCAAAATTCTGACTTTTTAACTTGCAAAAGAGTTTACACCTCAGAAAGGAATATCTTGCAAGGAAAAAAAGTCAGAATTGCAAGATAAAATGTCGCAATTACCTTTATAGTTTTTAGTCAGTGGTCGAAACGGGAAAAAAACCCCCACCAATTTATACCCTATTCATAAAAAGTGCCATTTTTCTAAAATACAGGGCTTTCTGACTTTTTGGAATAAGAATCTTATTGAAGAGAAAATATGTTTATAGTAAGTTGATAAAGCAATCATAAAACATATTCTAATTATGCCAGAAAGTCTTAAAAGTCATTACAAAATCTCTGTGCAGCAGAAGTTTTAAATGCATAGTTTAGAAATGTTGATCCAAAACTAAAATTTGAGTGTTCAGGGGTGGTGGAGTCACTAATAATCTGAGATTTACAGTTTCTAGATTCTAAAAAAAAACAAAAAAAAAAACAAAGTGCCAGTAAAGAGGAAAAAAATGAGGAGAGAGAGAAAACGAGACAATTTAAGTGCTTTAGACTTGCATTAAAATACAACAGATGTTCAGCATGGCTACAATAGCTAAATGTGTTTGGAAGAAAACCAAACTCAAACAAACACAGGAGAAACAAAACATAAGACATGACTGTTTAACAGCTAAACATATATAACAACCCACTTTATCCATTACAGGGAGAAATTTACATTTTCATAGAAACAAAACAAATGACTATTTAATGAAGTAAAAATAAACGCAGCCAAACTGAGCTGCTTTTTCTCCCACAAACAGAAAAAAAATCTACTAAGTGGGTAAGAGAGCATTTAACGAAAATAATGGAAACAGGTAAAAAACAAATCACATTGCACACTGCACAAAATCCATTATTCAAAATGTAAAAGGCATTAAGCAACTCAATATCTCCTCGATGAGAAGGCAATTGCATGTGCAGTGCTCACGATACAGGCAAGAGCAATCAAACACGGTCTGAATTCTGCAGGAATGCAAATGAAGACACGTCGCACTATAGGACCTCAGGAAAACAGGTCAAAGTGAAAATACTACAAAACAACAGCACAATGCTACTGAAACCCCATCACATCTTACTGTATGTACAATGAATCATTTTAAAATTTACCTAAAATTAATATGAATTCCTTTTTTCCGTGGAACAAAAAAGGAGATATTTTGCACAATGTCTGAGCTGCTCTTTTCACACAATGAAAGTAGATGATTTCCAAGTCCAAAAGAGCACAAAAGCACCATAAATTTAATTTATAGTGTTATATGAAAAGTAGTTCATGGTTTTAAATCTTTGGAGAAAATTCAGTCTGAAATCTCAGTCACAAAACTGTATGGCTTCAGAAAAACCATTAAGCACAAATCATACATATAAATGAATTAGCTTTTTTTTTTTTTATATGGAAAAGACATTCTGCAAAACATCTTATTTTTGTCATGCAGGTTTGGAACAATAGTAAGAAAAAAAAACAAAAAAATGTAAGCTGTTTGCACTACAAGAGCAGCTATTAAAAGGAATTAAATGTCCCTATGCTTGATTTATGCAGATTAATAATATTTATCCGACAGTACTAGAAAGTATGAATAAACCATTAATATTAAATTTATTCGTTTTCTGCTAGATCTGAATAGAGATTCTAGCTTTTATTATTTATATTTATGATATCATGTTGAAGGTATGTTCTGGATTAAAAACAGCTTTTGTGTCATTTGTGTTTATACAAATTATAATGTGAACAGAAATACAACAATTTAAGTTTGGGTCAATTAGTCAAAATTATCTTCTGTGCTCACGAATGCTGTCAAAAGTCATATTTAAACCAGAACAATCTTGTAAATAGCTGAAGTTTTCCCTTTTTTTGGTAGCAAAGGACAAAACAGCTTTTCAGAATAGAAACAATTAAAACTGTTGTCTATTTTCATTTTACTGCAACAGACAACAGGACTAGAAGGCACCATGTTAGCATGGGTGTGAAAGAGCAGTTTCTACGCGTATGAACATAGCATTTCGTGAAAGGATAAGGACTGTGGGTAATCATACAATACCTGAGAGCTGAATTTGAGATGCTGAACAGTTTCTGTTTTTATATACATATGTGTTTTTATCCCTTTCTATTTTTGTCATTGCACTTTAAGCGGTCCTACAGGGAGGGACTAACAGAGCTCAGTTTCTACAAATTGAATGTCAGCATTTAAGCCTTGTTCCAGTTTTGCATCTAATGCATGTCAGTTATAAATCATGGCTTGCTGAGTTTAAGACTCTTAGAGGTAGGGTTTTATGTTGTGCAACATATGGGCATTAATTTTCTATATTGGTTTATAAATGAAGACGTAAAAAAGCCAAACACTCCACAAAAACACCACGATACTGCATTGAATAAGGACTGCAGAATTTGGTTTAGACGTTTAGTGATCTTCGCTGGCGTTGTGCAATATTTAATTGTCATTCATAATACAAAGCCCACTGGACCCTAAAATAATTCCAGGACTTGCTGATCAGAAACACCAGTTTACAATTAGTGAAAAATTAATTTCTGAAGTAAGTCTTTTAGGCTCAGTAAAATTGTGAAATATTTTTACAATTTAAAATAACTGTTTCTATTTGAATATATTTGAAAATGTAATTAATTCCTGTGATGCAAAGCTGAATTTTCAGCATCATTACTTCAGTCTTCAGTGTCACATGATCTTTCAGAAATCATGCTAATATACTAATATAGTTCTAACTGGCAATTTCTTACTGATCCCAAACTTTAAAAGGAACCCTGGGTAGACTTGTATGGCTTGATAAAACATAAATGATGTCTCTTAATGAAATATGTAGTAGAAAACCTACACTGTAAAAAGTTTTCCCCAGTTTCAACTTAAAATTTTAAGGCAGCCGTTGAACTCAAGTTTTTAAGTTAAATCAACTTAAAACTAAAAGTCATTTTAACTCATTACAATAAAATGAGTCAAAATGACTTGTACTTTTAAGTTGACTGAACTTAAAATTTTAAAGGCAGCTGCTAAACTTTAGTTTTTAAGTTGAAACTGGTGAAAACTTTTTACAGTGTATGAAAGATTTACGTTATTTAAAATAACCCATATTGTTTTATACACATTTTCGACTATGGGTGACGCCATTATTTCGATGATGTCAAATGGTTGCACTCTGTGAGCTACTGGTGCTACCTGTTGCTATTTTTACCGCAACATAACTCGGAAAAATAAAATGAGCACAGCCACTGAAAGAGCTTACAGGTGGCGGTGGATATAAGCATAGGCTTAACCAAATCGCATACCTTCAATTTTCCCCACAAGCTGTCTAAACGTCCCCGGATATCAAGTGAAATCCATGCTGAGAAATCCGGCACGTTTACATCCTGCCAGGATGGCATCTAGTGTTTCTTGTCTCTGCCATTTGTAAGCTCTTTCAGTAGAAGTATTCTACTAAAAGCCTTAAAGGCATCAGGGCTTAAGTGGAGAGAACAAAGATGCAGGTCTTTAGGAAGCTTTATTAATTCTTTTTTTTTTCCTCTTTTTATCACTAGGAAAGCAATGAAGACTTGCATCGCTTCTCTTGTCGTCCTCTGACTAGAATTTACAACCAAAAGCCACACAATGTGGCATCGTATCAGTATTTTATTTTCCAAATTGTGCTTTCCGAGTTGTTCTGCAGTAAAAATAGCAACAGGCAGCGCCAGTAGCTCACCGAGTGCAACCATTCGACGTCATTGAAATAATGGCGCCCTCTATAGTCTAAAATACTATAAAACAATGTGTAAAAACGTACATCTTTCACGGGTTTTCTACTACATATGTGACCCTGGAGCACAAAACCAGTCATAAGGTTACATTTTTTCGAAATTGAGATTTATACATCATCTGAAAGCTGAATAAATAAGCTTGTTAGGATAGGACAATATTTGGTCAAGATACAACTATTTGAATATCTGGAAACTGAGGTGCAAAAAGATCTAAATATTGAGAAAATCATCTTTAAAGTGTTCAAATTAAGTTCTTGGCAATGCATATTACGAATGAAAAATTAAGTTTTGAGATATTTAGGATAAGAAATTTACAAAATATCTTCATGGAACATGGATCTTTACTTAATACCCTAATAAATTTTGCCATAAAAGAAAAATCGATAATTCTGACCCATACAATGTATTGTTGGCTATTGCTACAAATATACCCGTGCTACTTACGACTGGTTTTGTGGTCCAGGGTCACATATTTTAGTAAGAGACATCATTTAAGCTATAATAAGCATTCAAATACGCATGCCAGTTTCGTATGACCATCAAAATATGTGGTATAATCTACCAGCAGGGTTTAACTGGACCGTTCTAACCAGCTACAACAAGGACAGACACTTCTGACTGGGCATTAAAAACAGTTTTGCCTCGTTGTCCAGGGTAGATTGTATTCTGCAAAGGGACTGAATCTTGCACAACGCCGGGAAAGCTGACAAAAGCAGGAATGGTTTTGAGCATTTGGCCTGGGCTCTATAGACAGCCATCCAGTTACGCTAGACATCCAACCGATCTCCACCAATCCTAACGGTAGGATGAGGCTTTAAGCACTGAGCCGGTGCCGTTCCATTCCATTTTATGCTGTGTACGCTCCATTAGCTTAATGGTGAATCGGCAGTCTATTGGAGTAAAGCAAGTCCTTGGGTTTTCCCACTCAACTGAAATCGTTCCTAATGGCTTCCAGTCTTTTAGAGAGGGGAAATGGTTTCTATGAAAAGATCTGCATGATAAGCATGGCTGCAGCGGCAAATCTGGTGGTGTTATGGTAATGGTTCAATGGCGTTGGGGCGTGTTTGGAAACACGCTCCATTAGACAGTCGCCATCAAGCATTGCAATGAGGACGACGCCAATTTGGCCTGCTAAATGCCCTCTCAAAAATGTGCAGTGTGGTCGAAAGACCAGAAAAGTTGTTTTTTTTAAGATGTCACTTTAAAATGTGTTTTCTGATGTTGAGGGTTAGTCTCAATCTTCATAAAGATGAATGAAATATCACATTGTTCCAAACCATCTTATGTCTCACTGTGATGGTCAAGGGGGTCCAATGTTGTTTTGTCTCCAAAAGATTAGGTTTCTCATAAAAAGGAAAGACATGCAGATTTCAAACAACGTGAATTTTCATATTTGGTGAACTATCCCAAATCAACTTGATTTCTGCCAATTCTGACTGCTGTTATTACAAGTGATTGTGTTCATGTGGCTCTTAAGGAACGTTTTTAAGGGTTGCACCAGCTAGATTTACTATATGATGCATTAAATTGTAGATGTAGACACAATAGAAAGAAAAATTGGCTTGTACACAAAGCACATCCAAGTATACACTACCAGTCAAAAGTTTTTGAACAGTAAGATGTTTTTTAAAGAAGTCTGCATTTCTCACCAAGCCTGCATTTATTTGATCCAAAGTATAGCAAAAACAGTAAAAGTGTGAAATATTTTTACTATTTAAAATAACTGTTTTCTATTCGGATATATTTTAAAATATCATTTATTTCTGTGATCAAAGCTACATTTTCAGCATCATTACTCCAGTCTTCTTATCATCAATATTTAAAACAGTTAAGTACATTTTTTCAGGATTCTTTGATGAATAGAATGATCCAAAGATCAGAATTTATTTGAAATAAAAAGCTTTTGTAACATTATACACTATACCATTCAAAAGCTTGAAGCTTATAGAAATTAATACTTCTACTTAGCAAGGATTCTTTAAATTGATCAAAAGTGATGGTAAAGACATTTATAATGTTACAAAAGATTTCTATTTTAGATAAATGCTGTTTTTCTGATCTTTCAATTCATCAAAGAAACAATAATAATAATAATAATAATAATAAATGTTTTTTTAAGCCATAAATCAGAATATTAGAATGATTTCTTAAGGATCATGGAGTAATGATGCTAAAAATTCAGCTTTGAAATCACAGGAATGAATTACATTTTAAAATGTATTCAAATAGAAAACAGTTATTTTAAATAGTAAAAATATTTCACAGTTTTACTGTTTTTTTCTGTCTTTTTACACTCTTTAAAAACATTCAAAATCTTACTGTTCAAAAACTTTTGACTGGTAGTGTAGCTGGGTGACAATAGTTTTGTAAAATAAGCCAACTAGTTCACTACTTCCTATCATTATGGCTAGTAAACATGAATAGGCGCTAAAGCGCTAGTAAGTGCAGCTTATTTTTATCTAAGTGCTGTTCGAGCAATTATTGTGACAGAACACTTTAAATACATGGCAGTAAGTGCAGCACGAAGATAGGTACGAGATAAAACAGAGGTCACCATTATCAAAATCACAAGGCAAAGGGGCGGTTTAGCTTGGCAAGGCAGGTTTGTTTGAGGACTTCCCAAACAAAAGGCAAACGAGAGTTGAGACGAGGTGAACTTGTTGGATTATGTACAAAACGATCCCTCTTTATCCAATGCAGAACAAGGATCCTGCTGTACAAACACGTCATGGTGTGAATCTCTTTTGCGTCCGATCGAAGTCTTAAGCTCCATGAGAAACAAAACACAAGGAAATTCAATCCGGATCCTAATCTACCGATCGAACAATGGCTGTTTTACGATAAACTCCTATTTTGGCAGCTGTGCAGATCTGCTTTAGCCAATCCCTGAAGACCAGCGCATTAAAAAATAGAAACCAATGATTTCTCTGATGGCTTGATATACATCCGTAAGGAAAAGTATCTGTGACATCACAAAGGTTCAAGAGTCAAACGGATGCTCTTTGACGCTTAAACGGCGGTCGTAAATCTTCGTTACCTGAAGGTTGCCAGATCAGGTGAACAGAATGAGGTTAATTTGCGTTTTTCAATCAAAAATGTGAGGCAAAGATGAACCGTGTCGATCTTTGTCCCCCTCTTAGGTCTTCTGTGGGTCGGGTGAAAGAGGACCAGGCGTGTTGGTGCCGTCTAAATTATACACGGGAACAGAGAACTGCGTGGAACTCAGGACAGAAGGAAACTGATAAAAAGAAAAGAAACAATAAAAAAAAGCTGAAAGCATCCTTTCTAAAATATATTTTTGTTTTAATGTGAACATCTCAGTGTGTTTAAAGGTCGTTTGACCAGTGTTGTTATTAATAACTCGTACCAAAACTATTACAAATATTTTGTTAACTAAAATAAAGGTCAAATTAAATCAAATAAAGATATTAAATTAAACTAATGCAAAAAAGAGCATATAACAAAATTACTGAACCTTAAAATGAAAACAAAAAAGAATAATAATCAATACTATAATATATAATACCAAAACAATAAGTTGAAAAGCTTAAATGAAATAAAAAAAAAAAAAACAGAATATATGTAATACAAACAAAAATGCATGACAAAATTACTAAAATTTAAGATATAATTAAAATGAAAAAAAAAATTAATTAAAAAAAATTATAATAATACATATGTTATACTAAAATAAGTTGAAGAACTCAAATGAAATAAAAAATTAACAGAATATATATACACATAACTAATACAAGCAAACAAGCATATAACAAAATTACTAATACACAAAATATATATAAAATGAAAACAAAATAAACATTAAAAATTGTTTTTGTTAACTGAAATAAAGGTCAAATTAAATTAAATAAAAATATTAGATAAAAACTAATGCAAACAAAAGACCATATAACAAAATTACCGAACCGTAAGATATAATTAAAATGAAAAAAAAAATAATAATAATAAATACTATAATAATAAATAAATAATACCAAAATAGTAAGTTGAAGAGCCTAAATAAAATAATAAAAATCAACAGAATATAACTAATACAAACAAAAAAAGCATATGACAAAATTACTAAAACTTAAGATATAATTAAAATGAAAACAAGATGAATTAATAATAAATATAATAATACTATATAAATAATACTAAAATAATAAGTTAAAGAACTTAAAAGAAATAAAAATGAACAGAATATATATAACTAATAAAAAAAAGCATAACAAAATTACTAAAACTTAATTAAAACAAAAAGAATTAATACTAAATACTAAAATAGTATATAAATAATACAAAAATAAATAAATGTAATAATAAATATTATAACATAAATAATACTAAGATAAGTTGAAGAACTTACATGAAATGAAAAATTAGCAGAATATATTTACTATTACAAAAAAAGCATATAAGAAAATTACTAAAACTTAAGATATAATTAAAAAGAAAGCAAAAAAATTATAAATAATATTATTACATATAAATAATACTAAAATAATAGCTTGAAGAAAATAAACAATATAACTATCAAAAAAAAAAAGGATAACAAAATTACTAAAATGTAACATATAATTAAAATGGAAAAAATATAATATAATAATATATAAATGATAGTGTGATTAAGTTGACAAGGTGCTGTAAACTAAACCATAAATTAATATCCAATGCGTAATAACCAATAACTATACCAAATAATACAAATAATTTTAATAACAACTTTAAAGCAACAATTTAAATTAAATATTAGAATTAACATATTGTACTACATTTATTATAAATATAAATAATACATTTAGTTATAAAAATAAACACTTGACTACAATATATATAATTTTAATAGCAACTTCAAAGCAACAACTATAATAAATATTGTAATTAAAATGTTAAGATACATTTATTGCAAGTATAAATAATACATTTAGTTATAAAATAAATAATTCACTACCAAAAAAAAAAAAAAAAATACTTAAAAAATGATATAAATATCATTTCAAGGCTTGAAAATCACGCTTTTGTAATTCTCTGATATTTCCTGTTTCTCCAGGACTGTGGGAATCCTAAACAATTCAGTCTTTCTACCTTGCACAAAGAGATCACTCCAATTATATTCAACAAAGATGTTTTCACTAAAAGCTCCATATCGAGTTGCTTCTGATTTTTGTCTTGCTCAGTTCATTGGAAATGTGGGCTGGTATGAGCACCAGCACTATTTTGGGTGAAAAGGGACTATCTTTGATACTCAAAGATGACAGGATCTTAATCCAAATAACAAAATGTGATTGTCATCTTAATGAGGGTGGAATCAAATTTAGAAGTGTAAATAATTTCAAGCGGCTCACCTGGAAGAGGGTATGCGCGCCCTGTCTCCGGGCAGGACTGAGGGGCGCCACCGGACTGAGTGTGCTCCAGAAATGGATATTGGACAGAAGCGGACTGGGCGTGAGCAGCAGGGGTGTCTGCAACAAATGTAAACTTTTTCAGACCTTTACTCAAAGTGAATCTCTTTCCAGCTCACATTCATTAAAAGCGCCTTCCCAAATACTCGCGAGCAACTTGGCACAAAGCATTTGCAAGAGGCATAACCCTGAAATATAAATGTTTAATTAAAAGTGGCTTAATGAGACTTTAAGAAGCAATAAGAATTAATCACAGGGCAAGGGGGCTGCATTTCCCCAAAAACCATAAATAATAGATTTGAATTATAGTATATTTCATCTTTCATCCCGCTGAAGAGACAGCAGGAGGTCGATCCTTTGGGGCTGGCTGTATGAGTGCTCGTAAATGCAAAGATTGTGCAGTCTTAACGAGGTGATCCATCAAAGTAGCATCCAGCTAAACCTCACCATATGATCACCATCACGTAACAGCCAATGAGTGTCTCTCAGACACGTCATTTAACAGTTTTAGTGGTGCACTACTGCCCTCTAGTGCCTCAAAATGACTTCAATTCAACCACATAACCAAAAGGACTTGGATTTGATCTCATCATATTTCTGTTCAGGATAACCACACGTTTTAAGAAAAAAAATAATGGTTGTAACTGGTCATTTTCTTTTAAAAAAATGGTCTTTTTACCATTGGTCATTTTTTTTTACAACAGCTTGCTTATATTTGCAAGCATATAATGCATATTAAACAGGTTCACAAGCTATTTTGACATAAAAGTTGCAAATATTGCAAAAGCTGTTTGTGAATAAATTGCATTAAAATACATTTGAATATTTGTGTGCAGGCTTGAAATGAAAGTATTATTTCCAAAATGTCCAATCAAAGCTTTCAGCTAAGAATAAAATCACTAATTAAACAAACCAATTTATTTTTTCCCCTAAATATTAAGTAATTTTCCTGCACTAGTAACCGATATCTTTTAGAAAACCAGTTTATGCTTTACTTGAGTTTTGTCTGCAAAGTAATTGATAATTTGGGACAGATGGAAATTTTGACAACAAAATCTTAAAGGGAGAGTACATCCAAAAATGAAAATTCTGTCATCATTTACTAATAGGTCCCATTTTTTTCCAAAATTCTGTTTTATTTTTATTTTTTCCAAATTTCATTCGTTCAGTTTGAATTTTTCTAGACTGTTTTAATGGTTAAATTAAAAAAAAAGTCTAATTAATTTAAAGCATGGAACGTACTCAATTTAACTGTTATTTATTCAAAGTTTACCAAAAAAAAAAAACATTTTTAAGGCCCTATGAAATACGTTTTATTTTTTCCAAATTCCGTTTGTTCAATTTTAATTTTTCTGCATTCCTTTTTTTTTCTTTTTTTTTCTTCAATTTGTCTAATTTTACATTTTTTTTTGTAATTTATTCAAAGTTTACCAAAAACTAAAATTTTAAGGGCCTATGAAATATGTTTTCTATATATATATATATATATAAGTTAAACCAAACTTTTATTTTGACAGGTTGCTGTGAAAACCTTTATTATGATCAGTGTTGTGCAAGTTACTCTGGAAATGTAATTAAATGACTGATTACTCAGTTTAAAAGTAATTAAGTTACTGTTCTGATTACTTTATTTCAAACGTAATTAGTTACATTACTGTTTACTTTACTTTTTCCTGTAAATCCATGAAATTTACATGAAACAGTAAGTTTTGTATGTTGCCTAGCAACAACATCCCAGCATAAATGCTCCCAATAAAATATTTTAAAAAACATTTCAATAAGCTACCAGTTTGTTGCAAGGCAAACTACTTTAGTGGTTTTAATTTAAGATTAAATATCACAAAAAAGCATCTGTTGGTCATTTTGTTTTATATGTCAGTCAACCACTTGTATCCTGTCTAAATGGGCAGTTCTTGGCCAGAATAACCTGAATATTACTCTAAAAAAAGTTAAAAAAGTTAAAAAAAATGAAAGTTAAAAATCCGGCTAAGCAAGACCATATGTATCTATGTGAAACAAGCATACAAGACATGGGGCACCAAGAGGATACGCCTCTAGTGAGATGGCTAAAAAAATGTAACCCAACACAAAATCTGCTGATGGTCTGACGATTCTAACAAATCAATGACAGCAAAAAAACAGCCTTGCTCATGTGTGATGGGGAGCTCAGGAGGGGACTGACCTGCAGCAAGGCCGTAGGGAGGGATGGGCTGGACAGATTGAGAGGGCTGAGGTCAGAGCTGGTCACCACCAGAGTGGGCATCAACTCCAGGCCTTTGGGTTTCTTAGACTTTCCGCTGAGATTGCGTGGTGGAGATTCAGACATCTCAGAAACTAGTGCTATGTCCTTGGAAACACAGCTGGGCTGGTCCTGACAGATCACGGAAGGAAGATGTAAATGTTTTAATAGGATAAAGACAAGTAATTTTTTAATATTCACATTTTTACATTTAGAAAATTATAAAATTCCTATGTGAAGTGATTCTAAGCCCACCATTCAAAACAAAATAAACAACATATATGCATACAATTGGCAAATTTTCCACACCAAATCCATTCTAATTTGGTTCAATGCTAAATTTAAGTCATTGCCTGTTCACATCTATGTGTTCTGGTATTTATGGTTTATGAGCACACCAAAGTGTATAATAACATAGGTACTACTAGTGCTGGGTGATCTTTTGGATTTTATCCTTTTATATTTTATCTTTATATTAATTCAAATATAATATTTTGCCACGATTTAATTTTTTAGGACAATTTTTTGACAATATGTCAACGATAACAATAAAGAGAAAATAACAATCTAACAGCATGAGTTTAACTTTTAACTTAAGCACCGTGTTTTTATAATGCCGTTTCATCCATGAGATGCTGCAACAGTCAAATGCCATATTTTTGGCCATATCGCCCAGCCCTAGCAACTACAACGTAAACATGGTTTATGCGGACACTTCCTTTGCCCCCGTTTATGCCCTCTTTTGTAAGTCGCTTTGGATAAAAGACATTTCTAAATGTAAATGTAAACCAAAAAGCTTAATAAAAATACCAAATGGTGTTTAAAAATCCTAAAAAAAAACCAGACAAGTCCAAAAATTGCTAATAGTTTCCTGTGAGGAGTAGGTTTATGTGTAAGGTTTTGGCAGGGCAATAAAAAAAAACACAGTTTTTACAACAGAAAAACCATTATGCCTATGGAGAGTCTGCGTAAACCACATATGCAAGAGTGTGTGTGTGTGGATTTCAGCTTTAGAAAAAGTAAAGAATGCATTGATGGTAGTGGAAAAAAATCTTTCACTAAATTAGTTCTTCATCCAAACAATATAAATAAAAATCCAAATGTTATAAATAAATAACATTTGAATAGTTGATCTTCCAAACAATATATACACTCAATTTCACAACAAATTTTTTAAGAAAAAATCAGTTTGGTGGAAAAAAAAAATCAGTTGTGAAAAAAAAGTTGTTGTTTTTTTTTTAAGTATTATTTATATACTATACTATACTATACAGTTTGTTGTATAGTATTTATTCATATTTTGAATTAGCTTCTATTTTTTATTTTCAACTTTTATTTTAATTGTATCTTTCATTTTCAATAGCTGTTCTTCCAAATAATATATAATTTCACGATTTCACAACAAATTTTAATTGTAACAAAATTCAGGTGTGAAAAAGTTACATTGTTGTTAAAGGAACAGTCCACTTTTTTGCTAATAGCTTAGCATAGATCATTGAATCAGATTAGACCGTTAGATTGAGCGAGATGCTAGCGGTTTAATCTGATTCAATGATCTATGCTAAGCTATTAGCAAAAAAAGTGGAGTGTTCCTTTAAAGTTAAATCTTTCACAGTGTAATTCTTCCTTAATCAATTGTGACCCTGGACCACAAAACCAGTCATAAGGGTCAATTTTTTTAAATTGAGATTTATCATCTGAAAGCTGAATAAATAATCTTGTTAGAATAGGACAATATTTGTCCAAGATACAGCTATTTGAATATCTACAATCTGAGGGTGAAAAAAATATCTAAATATTGAGAAAATTGCTTTTAAAGTTGTCCAAATGAAGTTCTTACAATGCATATTACTAATCAAAAATTAAGTTTTAATATTTATGGTAGAAAATTTACAAAAGATCTTTATGGAACATGATCTTTACTTAGTATCCTAATGATTTTGAGCATAATTGATCATTTTGACCCATACAATGTATTGCTGGCTATTGCTACAAATATACCCACACTTCTTAAGACTGGTTTTGCAGTCCAGGGTCACAATTATTCATAAAATAACAATTAATTAATTCTATTTAAAGAAAAGGCACATTCTAAAATCAAGATGTTTCTGATATTGACTGATTTTTAAGAAGTCTAAGGTGTCCCTGAAGTGGCTTTGTACTTGCTAAGAGCCAAAAAAGTAAATCGCATGATCAATTGTTTTGTAATTGCAAATCTCTGAATCAAAACACAGTCGAATCATGAAATGCCTAAAAACTCCCAATTCATTTTAAAATCTTCTTGTGCATATTTGTTATTCAGAAAATTGCAAATTAAAGCTGCTAGCTTATCTTCTAGGATTTGACTTATCATCTTCCTTCCAACATTATTCATATTTTATTGTATTTTCCCAAAGGCAGTACTGCATAAGCAGGCATCAGCACTAACTGTCATACCTGCAGCTGTAACTCTGAAGGCTGTGAGGAGAGGGACTCGATTTCACTGTCAATCACCAGCTCCTGGGAATCCGTCATGGGAGAAGAGGAGGGCGACTGGGATCGAGCGAGCGGTGATTGAGAGACTCTTGAGAGCGGGAAGCCCGTCATGGCATTCTCCGAGGTGGGATTCTCCACAAACGCACAGACTACGTGTGAGACGGCCGTCTGTCTGGCCTCAAGTTCAAGTGGGGCTTGAGCGGGTTGTGCCGGAAGTTCAGACTTCCCTATAAGAGACAGAGCTGTGTGTCTGTTCTGTGGCATGGTCCCGAATTTAATGACAGTGGGTGGCTGGGGCGACTCCTGGGCTGCCTTTTTCTCCATTAGCTTTTCTCCTGGGTTTTCAATCTTCATGGATTTAAAAAGTTGCGTTCCTGACTGCAGAGAGGTCAAAGTGAAGGAAGTGTACAAGCCAGAGTGGATGTAGTCATTCCGGCTGGATGATTTGGACTGACCCGGTGTTCCCGCACCCCGGTCTGGGGCGGCTTTGCTGTCTTTATCCTTGGAGATATTCGCAGGTTTGTCGGAGAGGGGCAGAGGTCCGTTTGAGCCGCCGTCTGCACCCTCCGTTCTGGCCATGACTTCTCCCTTTAGGATATCCGGGTACGAAACAAAACGATACACAAACTTCTGCCCGTTTACTTTTTTGATGATGTTCTGCATGGAAAAAATATGGAATATATATGTTTATTTTAGCCGATGAGTGACCACTAAAAATATCTATGCAATCACCCAAACAAATCAACCAAAACGTCTCGCGTGTGCATTTTTACAATTCACTCTGTTGCGCTCTTCCACGCTCTCTCACTTGGACTAAACAAAATAACATGCAATTAAGTAAATGAACGCATGTAAAGAGACCAGGAAGAATGCGTAAGATGATACCTCGTGCCCTGTGGTGCCAAGATGAGGCTTAAAAAGCTAGCACACCAAACCCATGGTTCCCACTTAGGCATAAACTCTTAGCAAGAGGCCATGACTTTCTTACTGCACTAATGGGCTCGGTGACCCTCTTGTTTCAGTTCAGAGGGACTTGATTGTGTGTTTACAACAACAAAACTGATGGAGGAGTGTGGGGGCGATGAGAGGGCTGAAAGCTAGCAATTATAATAAACACTGATTTAAATATACGAGCACAACAGTGTTTAGCAGGTAAATCAGAAAAGCCTGAGAGACTAGTTCATCCAAAAATGAAAAATAATTATTTTATATTATTTTAGAATTTATCATTAGAATCTATAATTATTTTATTATTTACAATTTTAATTTATAAACATAAATAAAATATTTTTAATTTGTATTTTAGAATATGATTTTTTTTTTTAGAATTTATTACAATTATAAATAATTTATTTGCATATTGTATAGAACGGTTTAGCACTCACATTGCTTTTTTCCCCCATTCCATGAAGTGAAGTGAACTAAACAAGACTGAAAACTGTCTGTCTACATAATGACAAAAAACATCAAAAAATGGCATAAAAGTTGTTTATACAGCACGTATACACACATTTTTCCCCAATAATATTTTTATATTAATAAAAAAATTCTAAATGGTAAAATAAATAAATAAATAAATAAATAATGTCAAAATAAAAAATAAAAATATAAATATAAATATAAATATAAATAAAATATAAATAAAATACAATTTTGTCAAAAAAAGTTATGGGGAAAATATTATAATATAAATAAAAATATTAAATATTGGAGAAAACTGTGTGTATACAAGTTGTATAAACAACTTTTATGCCATGCGATGATGTTTTTTTGTCATTATGTATGTATGTATATTATAGATAGATGGATAGATAGATATACATTTATCTCTACATATTGACAGAAAACATCATAAAATGGCATAAAAGTTGTTTATACAATCTATAAATATATATTAAGTATAAATAAAATACTATTTTGTCAAATATATGTAAATATACACTGCACTAACTTTTATAGTGA
Source organism: Cirrhinus mrigala (assembly GCA_036247105.1). NCBI lineage: Eukaryota > Metazoa > Chordata > Actinopteri > Cypriniformes > Cyprinidae > Cirrhinus > Cirrhinus mrigala. The sequence goes on along the minus strand of CM070017.1, from coordinate 5,410,343 downwards.
ATTTAGGCATATTTAAAAAATTATAATAAATCATTTTAAAACTAATGGTTTTCAAAAATAAAAATTTGTTCTAATTTAAAATTAGAAAGTCCCTTTTATATAGTGTAGATCTCTATTTTAAGCACTTTTAAAAAGTGAAATCTTTAATACAGTGCTATAAATTTTAATTTGTTTATTATTTTATAAACTTTTCATTGATACAGGTTCATTAAAGCAAACTGTTTTGCTTTTACAATAGAACATCAGTATGAAATAAACTTAAATTATCTCTAAATAAATAACAATAAACTAAAATCTAAAATAAGCGCTAGATAATGGCTAAAGTACCTAAATTCAGACAGAAACAAGTGTCATAATTAAAGCCAGATAATAATTAAAAAAAAAAAAAAACACTAATGTTGGCGATTAACAATATTGTTCTTATATAAGGCAATCAAAGATCATGGAAAGCATGACCACCTATCACAAAAGTGACAAAAATGTAAGTATGCTTGTCATAAAAAGCTGTCAAACAGCTTTAAAAGACTTTTGACATTGTGACAAACCCCATCCACAGCTTATACATTAACCAAAACTTCAATAAAGTAAGTCGTAACGGTTTGGACCATCAAGACGGTGAGTGACTAAAACGCTGCAGGCTGCTGAGGTGATTCAGATGCTTGCTGACAATACACACCTTGTCGTAGTAGTAACGCAGAGCCCGGCTGAGTTTGTCATAGTTCATGCTGGGTTTGTTCTTGCGGGCGCCCCATAATCTGGCCACCTCTTCTGCCTGCAACAGTTTGAACTCTCCATCCTCATTCGTCCAGCAGATGAGCTGGTCATTGCTGGGATCCAACAGAAGCTGCAGAAGGAACTGCCACAGGGTGACTGAGCTGTCCATGTCCTGACGTGGGAGGAAACGTTACCTTACGGGATGCTGTTCGCGCTCACAGCCTGACCGGCACGTCACGGCATATTCCGGCAAATATCCTGACAGAGGCTGCAATGAAAATCAAGATGCAATTACATCAATTAGATGGGTACAAAGTGACACGACCACCATCGATCACTAATTTGATGAAACGACCATTCTCGAATTCGTAGAAGCATGGTAAATATGCGCACCATATTAAATACCAAATGGTACTGGACTTCAGCGTAATCCTGAGGAGAGTGCAGGACAACTGTGTGTGTAAGCAGCTTAAATTAAACTAAATCTGCCTTGACTCATCCGATATCCAGCTGGTAGTTGCCAAAGAGAGCGAAAAAAGTCTCCCACATACAATCTGACAGAACAGAACGCATAAATATAGAAACACAGAGGCGAGACGTGACAGCTTTCCTCAGACTGTAGGAGACAACGTCTGGGAATTTCAAAGTTCAGGACAAAATGAACCTAGATATCAATACCAGTTACATATAGCGCATATATGACATAATATGACACTTGTGCATCTTTAATTTAATGGCTAAAATTAGATGCACATTTTGTTTTTGCTCTTTTTCTTTATTAAAGACCTAGATCTCACCGTAATTACACTTTTTAAGTTCAAAACAGTGTAACTGTGCCATCATATACACTCTTATCTGGATATTTAATATAAACACAAAACTAACACCTGAATAGTTTTGATCCTAGATATCGTCGCCAATTACATATAGCTCAAAATTGTGGCCTCTTGCATGGTGATAGTGAATGCATACTGCGAATATGACACTTGCACATCTTTAATTTAATGCCTAAAATTAGATGCACATTTTGTCTTTGCCCTTTTTTCTTTATTAAAGACCTAGATCTCACCGTAATTACACTTTTTAAGTTCAAAACAGTGTAACGGTGCATGCTGCTATCATATAAACACTAAACTTACACCTGAATGGTTTTGATCATACATATCGTCACCAATTACACATAGCTCAAAATTGTGGCCTATTGCATTATGATTGCGAATGGATCCTCTAAATATGACACTTGTGCACCTATAATTTAATGGCTAAAATTAGATGCACGTTTTGTTTTTGCTCTTTTTTTCTTTATTAAAGACTTAGATCTCACCATAATTACACTTTTTAAGTTCAAAACAGTGTAACGGTGCCATCATATACACTCTTATGTGGATATTTAATATAAACACTAAACTTACACCTGAATAGTTTTGATCCTAGATATCGTTGCCAATTACATATAGCTCAAAACTGTGGCCTCTTGCATAGTGATAGTGAATGCATACTGCGAATATGACACTTGCACATCTTTAATTTAATGGCTAAAATTAGATGCACATTTTGTCTTTGCCCTTTTTTCTTTATTAAAGACCTAGATCTCACCGTAATTACACCTTTTAAGTTCAAAAGTATGCACATTTTGTTGTTAAATGTCACTGTAATTACACTTTTTTTTAAATGTCACTGTAATTACACTTTTTACAATGAAAACAGTGTAAAGGTGCATGCTGCTATCATATATGCACTTCTCTGGATATTTCATATAAACACTAAACTTACACCTGAATGGTTTTGACACTAGATATCATCACCAATTACATATAGCTCAAAATTGTGGCCATTGCATTATGATGCAAATATGACACGTACATCTTTAATTTAATGGATAAAATTACATGCACATTTTGTTTTTGCTCTTATTTTCTGTATTAAAGACAAAGCTCTCACCATAATGACACTTTTAAGTTCAAAACAGTGTAATGGTACATACTGCCATCACTTATCTGTATATTTAATAGAATAATACTAAACTTACACCTGAATGGTTTTATCCTAGATGTCATCTTAATGACATGTTTCATATCCATACAGAATAATACATCTACACATATACCTTTCAGTTGAGCTTAACTTAAAATTCCAGAACCAAAGAATCCTAAATGTGTATTTAACCCCCAAAAGATCCATTTAAACTCACATAAAACTTGATGTGTTGGAGACTGTTGTATAAGAGCTAATGCAAAACCTCCACGTCAATTCAACATGTAATAGCGCAGACGGGTCAAAGTACATTATTAATCATTCATTTTAGTTTAAAATTCCTCTATAATACTTCTAAAGGTAACTAATTATAAAGTGACTGGAAATATACACGAACGTCCAAAAATGTTAAACTGCAACCTGTTAGAACATGAGTTTCGTTCGTTAGCATTGTTAGCAATGTCTGTCAAACTCACCCGAGAAGCTTTTTGCTCTCCAGAGTCGTTCCTGGAGGGGTTTTCCGACGGATTCGAACCAAAAAAAAGAAATAAAATAAAATAAAAAAACGTCAAGTGTTTTCTTGTATGTTTACATCGTGTAAAGATATTCTGGTGGTCGGCTAGCGTAGCGCGCTAGTGCGCTAGCTAACGGAGTCTTAGCAAACTTTAGACTCATTCAACTAACATGGATTGATATAAATACGCCTATTTAAATCGGCTGTATGCCTTGTTTACAATGAGAACGACCAAAATAGACAGAGTAAAAAAAAAAGAGGAAATGCTAATGTCTCTGCATCTCACGTACTCAATATTTTTAGCTGCAACCACAATAATACAAAAACAGGAAGCAACAAGCCCACCAGATTAAACACTTTCACTCCAACAGCGCACACAATAAAACTCCAGAACAAAGCTTCAGATTTTATGAATCTGTACGAAACCAGATCTCTTCAGTTTGAATCGCGCTAATATCCTCCAGATGTAAGTTCAGCAGCATGAGAAATGCACATTAGCCTGTGAAGTGCAGTGAAAGCATGTAGATCACCTCATGATGGACTGTCTCATATCATTTATGAACATCATTAAGAGATTTAACCTGCGTATACATATAAAATACCACTTCTGAGTGAAAAGAAACTAAAACTGAAAATGTTACAAAATGAAATATTATATAACACCCATTCAGTTTGATTGCACTTTGACATTTAGATAAGAAAGGACAGATAATAAATGATGGATGGATGACATAGATAGATATCATATTGTAGACTTCATTATGTGTTTGAGTTATAAAATATTAAATATAACATTTACCTTATACCAAAAACATAAGGTTTATGTCTATATTAATTGTCAACAACCCATACACACATGACCAAAGTATGTAAACACCCCTTTCTGATGCAATTAAACTAAAATTTACCACACCCTCCATACACCACTGTCATTTATTTATAAGTGTCTCATTCATACTCATTTGCCATGTGTGTAGGAAAGAGTGGCAGAATAAAACTGTAATTTTAGTCTTGTTTCAGCTCCAGCAACCATGCCTTCCGAAAAGATTCCAGCGCTGTGGAAAAAACATGGAAAATAAATGCAGGAACAAGCCCAGCATTCCTGCCGTACAAGATCACTGACTGATGAAAGGTTTAGTGAACGATTCTTAGCAGTTATTCTACAAAAAAAAAAAAGTGTTAATGGCATCAATAAGCATTTGTCAGGAAATAAATGCTCTGCATTATAAAGGAAACCATGTAAAATATAAAAAGCATCACTTACGATTTACAAAAATGTTTGCATTTATAATGGAAACCTGTGGGTGGAAACATTGCTGAGGGTTTTAAAGCAGAAATGAGAAGTTTACATGCATGTTGAAAGACTTAGATTAATTTGTGCATACAAATTGTTTGTTAATTAGGCTTTAAAGTCTAAACTGACTTTTAAATAGGCTAGTTATGCATAACTACTATAATTCCTTGAAGTAGAAATCTATTTCTGATGTCTTTGCAACAAACGTCGTTAGTGTTAAATAAAACTAAAACTATACCAGCAGTTGTCCAAAATAATGCTAAAATAAAATAAAAAAAATAACTGAAAAAGCTCATTTAAAATAGAAATGTTGCCTTTGCAACTATAACCAAAATAAAATAAGTTGAAGTACTAAAATGACTAAAAATAAAATAATAATAATAATAAATGAAACAAATGACAAAAGCATAAAAATTAAAATGAAAATTTAAAATATATATATATGTATATATAAAAAATTTTAATGCTATAATTGTATATAAATAATAATATAAATAATTAATCAGAATGAAAATTTGAAATGTTGCAACTAACTGAAATAAAACAAGCTGAAGTAGTAGAATGACTAAAAATGAAACTGAAAAAAAATAAAGCGAAAAAGAAATACTAGAAAAAACTGAAAAATGGCTTTCTTTCCTTCAATTTGCTGTCATTAGGGTTGGGGGATTGTTCTCTAAAATGTTAAAAGCTTAAAATAAAATATTCAAAATAATGTCAGAAGCCTAAAAATTACAATGAAATTAAAACGAAAATTGAAAATATGCAAATAAAAACAAATCCAAATGGTATAATTATATAATAATATAAATAGTCAAAATTAAAATTTGAAGTTGCAACTAAATGAAAAAAAAAAAATTGAGGTAGTAAATGAAAAAAAAACTGACAAAAATGTATAAAATTTAAAATGAAATTAATATTCAAAATATAAAAAAATGAAAACTCAAATACTACAATAGTATAGAAATAACACTAAAACATTAAACATTGCTTTTTATACACTATCAGAAAAAAACAAAGTCACCCGTGTTTCCCTTCACATAATATTGGTTAGAATTTGCATAGACTTGGTTAGTATGTCAAGTCAACTTTTAACTAGTATTTAACCCAGACTTTCCTTTAAATAGCCGATTAGACTTTGCCTAAACCTCAAAGGTGACATATCACAGCTTTTCCAAAAGTTTTATTTATTTTTTTTACTTTATTTTCTTACATAGGAAAATAGCACTTTTCAAGTTATTCAAAAATATAACCTAAATTTGACCAGCTATATAGTATGAGAGCAGCTATAGTCGGATGGTCTGTGTAAATGAAAACTGTTAATGCATTAACATAATGTTGTAGGTAAAGGAAATAATTTAACGCTTTTATTGGGATGAAGGCGGCGGCAGAAAAATCAATGATGAGCCCTTGCAAAGGAAAAATAATGTTATAATTCCCCAAAAACAGACATCTCTCTTAAAAAAAAAAGAGAACAAGAAAAAGAAGATCTTACATGACAGTTCTAGCCGAAACACTGTAAATCAGGATGCTCTCGGTGCGTTATTAAAAACGATGTACCTAAGTGATCATTTGGAAACTGCTACAGACTTTAGAGTCCAGATACTAAGTATGTAGAGCACCTGATAGTTCACGAAAGCCTACATGAGCTAAGTAGTGCGGGAAAAAAAAGACTAAAAAAAAAAAAACAAAAAAAGCATAAAATAGTTAAGACTATATGTAAAAAGGCAAGATGATGTCAAGGAAATTCACTCCATGTGGTAGACAATGACCCTTCTTGAAAAAGAAAACTCAAGCACAGTCCCATTAATGACAGAGTTGAAGCCTTCAATGATGTATGTCCAGATAGCTTCATTTCGACAGGAAGCGATCAGCTGCCAGTTTTTGTGAACAGTAACACCTGTCCTTAGCAATTTAGCTTATCAACCGTGACGGCACTAAGTAGAAAAAAATGCATTGATCTAATGCAAAGCACATTACGACGACATAAAGGAAACAATTCTCTTTGTGTGATTACAGATCCAAGAGAAAATTGTTTCTAGCTTATATATGTTTTACAGTACATAAATTTGTCCATACATGTAGTGATGTTATCCACGGGCCCCGTGCACAGGCGGGAGCCTGGTTTGGCATACGCTCTCAACAGACTGAGAGAGATGAGGCACCAGAAAAAAAACACGTGGAAAGCAACTTGATGCATAAATACCCTTCAGCTGGCGCAGGGATGTGATTGGGTCAAGAAAATTCCGGATATTCCAATATTTCGATTGGGTTTGCGCGAGGGAGAAGGGGCGGGGACTAAAACATTTGGAAAAAGTAAAAAACTTAAAAACTTAAATATGTTTTAAAACGCGTGTCACAACTGCATCAGACCTAATTTTGCATTACGTAACAATCAATTTTTTTAAAAGAGCTGTTGTCCTCCAACGTAGTACTTTAAATAAGGTGAATCTCATGGAGAAATGTCAAATAGGAATTAAATATTGAAATTAAATAAAATTACTTTTTTCATATTCTAACATTTCATGACAAATAAGTGCATTTCCATCTTCAAAAAAAAAAAAAAACTAATTCTTGACTGTCATAGTTATCATTTTTCCTGTTTTGATAATAGAAATCAGTCAAATTCATTTTAACAATACTAATGTACACTAACAATTGTACTTCACAATTTAAATATTTTTTTCTAGGGTTGTCAAACAATTAAAACGCATACAAAATAAAAGCTTGAGTTTGCCCAATATATGTGTGTGTGTGTGTGTGTGTGTGTGTGTGTGTGTGTGTGTGTGTGTGTGTAATTATTATGTATATATAAATACAAACACATTCATGTATATATTTAAGAAATATTTACAAGTATATGTATTTATTTATTTATATTTTCATATAATTTATATTATATATAAATACAAATATTTTGCACATAACATATTTCTCTTAAATATACACATTAATTTGTGTGTATTATTATATACATACACAGTACAAACACATATTAGGCAACCTCAACCTTTTATTTTGTATGCGATTATTCGCGATTAATCGTTTGACAGCCCTATTTTTTTTTTTACAGTATGATAATGAGAATAAGATGTTTATTACATTACAGTAACGATAATGAGATGTTTTTGCATGGCTACTGACAATTTTAAGGGTTATATATACCTAACCGTTACAAAATCTTTTCTTTATGTAACTTATATGAAAAACATTCTTTGTTTTACTTAATATTTTTGGGTAGAATATAACTAAATATTGCATTTCTTAACATTTTTCTTGAGATTCACCCTGGCAGAGGCCATGTTTGATAATGCATAATTTCATAGCTTAAACCTTAGTGCATATTGTCTTAATTTAAGGGAAATTCTGCAGCATAATACTGCGCTAAATACTGTATTCCTTTTATATTTTCACCTGGTTAGATCTATAACACAATATTCACAAACTGTACAAGAAATACGTTTCTCCGTATTGCCCTTTAGATCCCCAGAATTCCTGCAACCTTGGTTTAAAGGCAATAAAAACAGATCTCGAAATCTGTTGCAGCTCAACTTGTAGCTTTACATCAGCGAAGGACGAAACGTGATGAAATCGACTGTGAGCTTTACTTCAGCCCATGAAAAAAAAGCCAGAAATCTGTTTTGAGCTTAACAATCACATCCCTGAGTTTCAAGTTAGCTGACTGTAGCACCAAGATAAACAAACATCTGGATAAACGATAAAAAAGTGGGGGAGGAAACAGAGACAAAAATGAAGGCGGAGGGTTTCAGGCTGTCGGCCCGTTTAGATATCATAGCTTTCCCTCTCAGGCTCCAGGAATCACACTCCAGGTTTATCCGAGGATCAGACGTTTGCCCTGACCAGTCTGCCGGCACGAGGACCCCGGTGCACCTTGGTGTGTTTGGATAGGTGGTCGCTCCTGGCAAACTTTTTGTCGCACATTGTGCACTCATAAGGCTTGACTCCCGAATGAGACCGCCGATGGCGGGACAGCTCATCAGAGCGAGAGAACCTTTAAAGCACAAAACACAGCAGGACATACACATCAGCTCATCGCTAATCAAGGCGTCGTTACAGGTTTTAATGTTAAAGAGATAGTTCAGCCAAAAATGAAAATTCCGTCATTAATTACTCACTCTCATGTCATCTTTTATTTTGTGAAACCTTACTATCAGGATTGCCAGGTTTTCATAACAAAACCCGCCCAATTGCTACTCAAAACTAGCCCAAAACTAGCCAACTCGTGTTTCAGGGGGTCCCCCGTTAAAAAAAAAAAAAAAAAAAAAAAAAAAACGCATTTTGGCGGATAAAATACATGTTTTTTGTCAGGGTTCCCCTGGTAAATTCGCATTCCAGAGGCTAAATATTACGTTATTGGAGTTGATTCAACCCACGGCAACAGTGTTAAAGTGGCCCAATTCAGCGGGAAAACTGCAGACTTGACAACACTGGAGAAACTCCATTGTTTGGCGGAAGAATGTTTTTATTAATATCATTACACTTTATTTGCTCCATTTTATTTTGTGAAACCTTAGTATCAGGGTTGCCAGGTTTTCATAAAAAAAACCCACCCAATTGCTACTCAAAACTAGTCCAAAACTAGCCAACTCGTGTTGAAGGGGGGCCCCCTTTAAAAATCGCATTCTGGGGGATAAAATACACATTTTTTTGTTGGGGTTCCCCTGGTAAATTTGCATTTCAGGGGCTAAAAATGACGCTTCTGGGGTTGATTCAACCCGCGGCAACAGTGTTAAAGTGGCCCAATTCAGTGGAAAAACTGCAGACTTGACAACACTGGAGGAACTACATTGTCTGGCGGAAGAATAATGTTTTTATTAATATCATTACACTTTATTTGCTCCATTTTATTTTGTGAAATCTTACTATCAGGGTTGCCAGGTTTTCATAACAAAACCCACCCAATTGCTACTTAAAACTAGCCCAATCGCGTCGAGGGGGGGCCCCCTTTAAAAAAAAAACAAAACAAAAAAAAAAAAACACATTTTGGGGGATAAAATACACGTTTTTTGTCATGGTTCCCCTGGTAAATTTGCCTTTCAGGGGCTAAATATGACACTTTTGGGGTTGATTCAACCCGCGGCAACAGCGTTAAAGTGGCCCAATTCAGCGGAAAAACTGGGGAATTGGCAACACTAGAGGAACTACACTGTTTGGCGGAAGAATAATGTTTTTATATATATATTTACACTTTATTTGCTCCGTTTTATTTAGTGGAACCTTACTATCACGGTTGCTAGGTTTTCATAAAACCTGCCCAATTGCTACTCAAAACTAGCCCAAGACTAGCCCAATCGCGTTTCGAGGGGGGGCCCCCTTTAAAAATCACATTCTAGGGGATAAAATACACATTTTTTGTTGGGGTCCCCCTGGTAAATTTGCATTTCAGGGGCTAAAAATGACACTACTGGGGTTGATTCAACCCACGGCAACAGTGTTAAAGTGGCCCAATTCAGCAGGAAAACTGCAGACTCAACAACACTGGAGGAACTACATTGTCTGGCGGAAAGAATAATGTTTTTATTAATATCATTACACTTTATTTGCTCCGTTTTATTTTGTGAAACCTTACTATCAGGGTTGCCAGGTTTTCATAAATACCCGCCCAATTGCTACTCAGAACTAGCTCAAAACTAGCCCAATCGTGTTTTGAGGGGGTTCCCCGTTAAAAAAAAAAAAAAAAAAAAAAAAAAAAAAAAAATCACATTCTGGGGGGAAAAAAATACACATTTTTGGTTGGGGTTCCCCTGGTAAATTTGTATTTCAGGGGCTAAAAATTACGCTATTGGGGTTGATTCAACCCACGGCAACAGTGTTAAAGTGGCCCAATTCAGCGGGAAAACTGCAGACTTGACAACACTGGAGAAACTACATTGTTTGGTGGAAGAATAATGTTTTTATTAATATCATCACACTTTATTTGCTCTTTCATTTTGTGAAACCTTACTATCAGGGTTGCCAGGTTTTCATAACAAAACCCACCCAATTGCTACTCAAAACTAGACCACGTTGCTGTCTATGCAGGGTCAGAAAGCTCTCGAATTTCATCAAAAAAATCTTAATTTGTGTTCCGAAGATGAACGAAGGTCTTACAGGTTTGGAACGACATGAGGGTGAGTAATTAATGACAGAATTTTCATTTTTGGGTGAACTATCCCTTTAAGAAAGCAAGTAGGACCTCTGATGTGGTTATTTTTGACATTCATAAGTTATTTTCAACACTCACCTCCACCCACAGTCTGGCCAGCTGCACAGGTAGGGTTTCTCTCCCGTGTGTCTGCGGAAATGAGCCTTCAGGTGGCTGCTCTTGGTGTACATCTTCTCACACCCTGGGTGAGAGCATTTATGTACCCGCAAGGTTTCCGTGGAGGACCTGGATGGACGTGGTGTGATGGCTTTGACTAGGCCTGCACCCGCTATTCCGACCGCCCTGACGGCAATAGGCAGGGGAGCGATCTTCACATACTTTTGGTCTTGGTTGACGGCCTCGCCCACGATGGGGAGGAGAGTTGCTGAGGGCACCTGCGGTGAAAGAAGGGTAATGTTCTGTGCCCCTTGGACACCAAGCACCAGGTGGGCCACCCGAAGCCCGTTGGCTTGGGTGTCTGGCTGTGGGAGGGCGTGGCTTAGCTGGAGAGGTTGTAATTGAAGCACAAACGGAGCACCGACGAGCACCGGCGCGGCACTAGCCGTGGTGTTAACACTCTGAGCGGCAGGAGGCGTCATCGTTGTCGGGCTGGATTCCGGCTCGGGTTCACCGGGGGAAGACGGCGGTATGGGAGGCTCATCCTCCTTTGACTTTTCCTCCGGGCTCAGAGGAGCATCCCTCAAAAGCTCCATCTTCTCCATCAGGAACTCCTCAATGTCCTCCAGGGTTGGAGAGAAGGTGCTTGAGAGCTGGGGTATAAAATCAGGCAGCTTGGGCGGCTGAGTCAACATCTCCTCGGTGGAGTCTAAGAAGATCTGCAGCGGCCCATCGTCCTCGTCTTCCTCCCCTGGGCTGTAGCTGAGTTGAGCTCCAGCGTCTCCGGTTTCGGGACTGGAGCACGAGATGGAGCTACCCCTCTCGCTGCTCTCGCTGCCTCCCATTTCCACGAAGGGCAAGGTGGCCAAGGCATGGTCCGCAAATGATTCACTAGCAGTGGCCACCGCTTTGTCACTTATGGAGACCATTTGTTGGTGCGCAGATCAGAGAAAGGCTGAAGGTATTGCCACGATTTGTAAACACTGCAACAAAAAAAGAAGTTAGAAATTTAATAGTGAAGTAGTGTTGTACAGTTTTTAAACAGTAAGATTTTTAATATTTTTTTTAAAAAGTCTCTTTTGCTCACCAACCCTGCATTTATTTGATCCAAAGTACAGAAAAAACTGTGAAATTTAGAAATTTTTTTTCTATTTAAAATAACCGCTTGCTATTTTATTAAATTATAAAATGTAATTTATTCCTGTGATTTCAAAGCTGAACTTTTAGCATCATTACTCCAGTCACATGATCCTTCAAAAATCATTCTACTCTTCTGATTTGCTGCTCCAAAAATATATTATTATTATTATTATTTATTATTATGTTGAAAACAGCCAAGTGGATTTTTTTTTTCGGGTTTCTATGATGAATAGGAAGTTCAGAAGAACAGCATTTATCTGAAATAGAAATCTTTTGTAAAATTATAAATATCTTTAGCATCACTTTTGATCAATTTAAAGCATCCTTGCTAAATAAAAGTATTAATTTCTATAATCTTTTCCAAAATAAAAAAAAAATTAATTAAAAAAAAATAATACAAATAAAAACTTATACTGACTCTATACTGCTTTTGAGCAGTATAGTGTATAATGTTACAAAAGCATTTTATTTCAGATACATGCTGATCTCTGAATCTTTCTATTAATCAAAAAACACTCAAATGTTTTTAATATTGATAATAAGAAATGTTTCTTGAACAGCAAATCAGCATATTAGAATGATTTGAAATGCAGGCTTGGTAAGCAGAAGAGACTTCTTTAAAAACATGAAAAATCTTACTGTTCAAAAACTTTTGACTGGTAGTGTGTATTTATATTAATAACAAATTACAATTAACAAACCACTCACACAATTAATATACTGGAGTTTTTTTTGCATAATATTAATTATAGTTTTTTATATTACAGTAGGAGATATTCCAAGACAGGTAGAAAAAACAGTTTCCAAAAAATGTATTTGCCTACACCCATTAAAAAAAAAAAAAAAAGACACAAAGGTGGTTTGAAATAATACAGCAATATTTTCCAAAATGGAAATAAAAATATTACACAAAACAATTTCTGATTTAAAAGTTAATGCACACATTTAAAAAAAAAAAAAAAAAAAAAAATCACCTTACGACCAGCTGGTTAGAAACTAAGTTAGGTCTGTATTTAGTTGTCTTACGCTTGATGCGATGTTTTTGATCTGACGCGGTGAAAAATACGTTTTGAGTGTCCAAATAGTTCTGCGGTCAACATTGACATGCGCCCATGCTCATCATCACAATGCTTGCAGAGATTAAAGCACCGAGGTTTGCGGGGCAGAAAGAGGAGGGGCTGGCTGTTCAAAACACCATCACAACACAAATCACCATCACAACACAAATCACAACGCACACTAAACCAATTACAAGAAAAACGACATAGTAAAACTCGCATATACATTGCAGCAATGCTCAAGTACAGCACACACACGAGGCACCAGACATGTGTTTCACTAAAGTGCGTCAGCAAGGCAGGAAAACAGGCCTGCACACATGCTCCCAACACACAGCCGTGGAAAACTGCGGCTTTTGGACAACACAGCCACGACATTCCCAGAAACAGGTGTCAAGTTCAACAAAGTCGGGTCATTTAGATCGAATCTGACCCTCTGTTTAAAAATCGACTTTGGTTTGGTTTATCGAACGGAAAACGATATATGTATGCCTCATTACCTCGCGTAAATATGGATTGAAATGTCCGAATTGTGGATGTACGACATAGGATGAATCCAGATGTCCCTTTCAATGTTATTGTTGGGAAGAACATCGTCCTTGCCACGGTTCCATGTTGGCATTTCTCACAGAGGCCTGTCACATGACACGCATCGCAATGCACTCGAGGGCACGGATCCGATTCCTCGCTTCTGATTGGTTGCGTGGCGGGGGCTCGCCCCAAAACGACGCGCGTCATTGGGTAGAGTAAAAGGAGTCATGAATTATTTATAAGAGTAGGAAAAACATCCAACGAAAGCAAAAAAGAAAAAAAAAATATCTTGATGCATTTATGCACATTTAAATACATGCATTGCATGCGGCATTTAACCCATTCAAACCCGGAAAAATCTTGAAGGCGTTCATTATGTTCCAAAACCATAAAAACATATACATGCATCCATAATTATAATCAATAAAAATATTATTCTCTAAAATGAAACTTCCATATTGTTATTTCAAGACAACTCAAATGTTTAAAACTGAAATTATACACTTTATAATTAAAAAAAAAAAAAAATATATATATATATATATATACAATACTTCATATACAATACTTCAGTTCATTGTTGGAAGGAGATAAAGTTTTATTTATTTTAAACACTTATATTAAAAACTTTTTAAAAACTTCGCACTGCAGGGACAGTCTCCTACTGCCACCTGCTGTTAATAATGCATGCATTTATTTATTTAGTCAGAGAAAAAAATAATTTCAAAATCAAGTTTGATTCATACATTTATTTCTAAAGGTGGGGAAATGGTTAATAAATTAGTTGAAAGACCATATTGTTGTTGAAAACACTGCAACTGGGTGAATTCTGACATAGAATTTTTTATATAGAAAATAAATATTTAAAAGGAAAAACATGAAATAGAACATAAAATAAAAGGAACAATAAATGGATGATGTGAGTAAACCTGTCTGTTTTGACTACTACTACTAAAAAGAAAAAAGAAAAGAAAAGAAAAGAAAAAAGAAAAACAGGTGCTATAGAGACACTAGATGGCAGTAGCTGATAAGTGACTGATGCCACCCATTCCAAGTTAAAAGATGACTGGCTATGGCTAAAAATTGCATTAAACATAGCATAACCTAACATAATATAACCAGTCCTCAGTAATAAAGTTTATTAGATTTTATTTTAATTAATTTAGTTGCAAATAGCTTTTATCCTTTAGATTAAGTTGCTACCAAAACATAAAAACCTAAAACCTACCAAAAAACACAGTACAATGAACTCACTGAAATAAATGAAATGCAATGCAAATCTATTTGTCTGAAAAATCAAACGTGTGCTATTTAAGAAAATAAATCATTGAGACATCCAGTTTAGACTTTTGTTTCTCCAGAAAATCTTCAGACATGTTCTATCCATTCTTTTGATAAGTAATATTTTCTGGGCCAAACATGTAAACATCACTTCTTCAGCAAGTTGTACAGGGTTGTGTCACAAGATTTAAAACCTGAAACTCACGCTCGTCCTCACTTTAAATCATACATTCAGCATATTTGCTTTTCATGCACTTCAATACGCCCAAGTCAACTAATACTTCATTTTTAATTGTGTAATCGCTCTCCTTAAAAGGTAAATAATTGTGCAATATTGCAAATATCATATTGTAAATCACAGGTTAGGTAACAATAGTTCTGTCAAATAATTTAATGCTCAAACAAAGACCTTTTTTATGTAAATGCATGACCATATATTGTTTGCTGAATATTATACAGCCAGTGAAATGCTTGTAATTCCAACAAATAATAGACAGAACCAGCTGCCCTTTATAGTGTTTTGTCATTATCCAGAGTCTGTTGCTCTCTTGGTAACATCTTAGTCATCTTGCATCAACATCCGCCTTCTCAAAGACGATCTTACTGGAGAAATAAACAGCCACCAGACTTAACAAAGACGCACAGGCCATGTATGCAGTCACACTGTGGAAGAGCTGCACGATGAAGCCCATGAAAAGAGACGGGACCACCTGAGACAGCAAATAGGCGCTGTCTAAAATGGCGATGTCTGTGCCCAGGCCTCTGAGGGCTGAGGGTGGTGGTTCCATGGTGATAGACACATGTAGATCAAGTGATTGTAAGTTTTTTATATTGCTCTGGAAGGGTACCGTACCTGGATACCCATTGACGCACCCATTAGTTCTTTTCTGCTTAGTCATGGATGGCATCTCTGATCTGATTAACATCAGATCTTCCTCCTTTAAAGGAAATTTTCGCCTGTCGGTGGGGAAAAACACCTGGGAATTGAGAAGCGCAGCTGGTTAGGATAAAAAGATACAGTTGAGGTCAAAAGTTTACATACACCTTGCAGAATCTGCAAAGTGTTATTTTAGCAAAATAAAAGGGGTTAATACAAAATGCATGCTATTTTTTATTTAGTACTGACTTGAATAAAATATTTCACATAAAAGATGTTTACATATAGTCCAAGAGACAATAATTGTTGAATTTATACAAATTACCCCATTCAAAGCTTGATTCTTAATACTGTGTTGTTACCTGAATGATCCACAGATGTGTTTTTTTGTTTAGTGATAGTTGTTCATGAGTCCCTTGTTTGTCCTGAACAGTTAAACTGCCCACTGTTCTTCAGAAAAATCCTTCAGGTCCCACAAATTCTTTTCAGCATTTTTGTGCGTTTGAACCCTTTCCAACTATGACTGTATTTTTTGAGATCCATCTTTTCACACTGAGGACAACTGAGGGACTCATATGCAACTATTACTGAATGTTCAAATGCTCACTGATGCTCAAGAAGGAAAAACGATGCATTAAGAGCAGGGGGTGAAAACTTTTGAACGGAATAAAGATGTGTACATTTTTCTTATTTTGCCTAAATATCATAGTTGTTTCATTTAGTTCTGCCTTTCAGAAGCTACAGAAGGTACTTACATCTTTCCCAGAAGACAAAATAAAGCAAATTTACCCTGATCTTCAAATTCCAAAAGTTTTCACCCCCGGCTCTTAATGCATTGTGTTCCTCTGCTGCACACAAATGCATATGTTTTGTTTGGAGCTCTTACCTGTGGATTTGAGTGGTATAGGCATGTGAGCGTGTACGGCAGAATCTGCAGGGTGCAAAAGGTGTATCCTGTAGCAGCGGCCATGATGGTGACTACTATGATGTTGTGGGATACGGTCATAATAGCTGTACTCACAGCCAGCACAACAACACTGCTCAGATACAGCTTTCTGACACCGATACACAACACCATACGCTCCATAATCAATGAGAAGATCACAGAGGTCACACATTGTAGGAAAAGGCCCAGACTGGCCATTCGCACACCTGGAGCGACATAAAAATAACATTAAAATACTTAGATTCCATATATAAGCCATTACTTCAGTCTTTAGTGTCACATGATCCTTCATTCTAATATGCTGATTTGCTGCTCAAGAAACATTTTATTAGTATTACCATTAGTATTAGTATCAATGTTGAAAACAGTTTAAATTAATTGTTAGTCTAATCTCATCAATCGTATTAAAGATACGTACACTCTCAGAAAAAAAAGGTACAAAAGCTGTCACTAGGGCAGCAGTATCTTTTCAAAAGGTACACTTTTGTAGCTTTTTTACTCCTAAAGGGTACATATTAGTAACTTAAAGGGATAGTTCACCCAAAAATAAAAATTTTGTCATTAATCGCTCACCCCCATGTTGTTCCAAACCTGTAAGACCTTCTTTTATCTTCGGAACACAAATGAAGATATTTTTTATGCTTTCTGACCCTGCATAGATAGCAACGCCTGTTATAACTGTCCCATTGACTATTTTAACAATGTTATTACTACCTTTTTGGGCCTTGAACGTGTTAGTTGCTTTGCTGTCTATGCACGGTCAGAAAGCTCTTGGATTTCATCAAAAATATCTTAATTTGTTTTCTGAAGATGAACAAAGGTCTTACGGGTGACATGACATGAGGGTGAGTAATTAATAATAGAATTATCATTTTTTGGTGATCTATTTCTTTGAAGGAAAATAAAAGTATCTTCTGAAAGGGCACCCATAACAGCTTTTGTACCTTTTTTCTGAGAGTGTTCATTCTCGGAAAACACATTTTAAAATCATATGCAGTGTTGCTTAAGTATATATTACAAATAAAATGTCACCTTCATCATAGCATATCCTTCCCAAGGAGCCTGGCTCATCACTGGGCACCCCGTTATACAGTCCCTCTCCAACAAAGTCAGTGTAGAAGAGCATAAAGGACATAAGTGCCATCCAACTGCATAGTTCAGCGACGAACAGCTTCGCAATGACTTTTGGCATGCGGCTGCACAGCAAGTAGAGTCGGGGAACCACAGAAAGGAGACTAGACAACGTCCTTCGAAAAAACTGAAATCTGGGTAGCACCACACAAGGGCAGCAGCAAGTCTTCAGAAGGTTTTCAGGCTTTCTGGACACCTCAGCTTCCCCCAGCCTTTCTCGTACTGTCTTCTCCTCAGAGATGAAGGTCGTACCCGTCAAACAGGTGAGAAAAATGAAGGTCAAAACAATGTAGATGAAGGCTTCTTGTCCACCCAAGTAGACCACGGTGTCTGAAGTGGTCCAGTCGACCGCGGGCAGCAGGTAGCCAATGCATCCGCCCAGACTGAGCATGAGGGAGAAGACGGAGAAAGCTTTGCGGCTTTCTTCCTCGCCGGGAAAGAGGTCAGAAACCAAGGCCTCTAGAAGGGTGAAGCAAGCCTGGCCACAGAATTCCATTAAACAAATGGCAAGGACCAGCAGTGGGACCTTCAGCCAATGCCGCTCCTGTTTTGTGAGCAGGGTGACGAGGGTAGACGTCTGAGGAATGATCAAGAGGCCGAGCAGGACGCCCATGCACAACGCCCATATGAAGGGACGCCGGCGGCCATATTTACTTCTCAAGCCATCACTCGCTGAACCGATTAGAGGGACAACGATCAGCCCCAGCACAGGTCCCACAGCTGAAATAAAACATAAAAGCATAAAACATCAGTTGTAAAGTCACTCTGGATGTGTGTGTCTGATAAATGCATATTGTATGACACTATTTTATTCTGTAAAATGTTATACAACAGAGTACAATGCTGTACAATGACAAATTATTATAAAAAATTCATTATAAATATGTAATGCAAGAAGTCTCTTCTGCTCACCAAGCGTGCATTTATTTGATCCAAAGTACAGCAAAAACAGTAAAATTTTGAAATATTTTTACTGTTTAAATAACTGTTTTTTATTTGAATATATTTTAAAATTTAATTTATTTCTGTGATTTCAAAGCTGAATTTTTAGCATCATTACTCCACTTACATGATCCTTCAGAAATCATTCCAATATTCTGATTTACTGCTCAATATATATATATATATATATATATATATATATATATAATTTTTTTCAAAATTTTTTTTTTTTTTTTGATGAATAGAAAGAACAGCATTTATCTAAAATAGAAATCTTTTGTAATATTATAAATGTCTTTACCATCACTTTTGATCAATTTAGAGCAGCCTTGCTAAATAAAATTATTAATATCTATCAAAATTACACTGTTTTACTTATTGATGATAATAATAATAATAAATGTTTCTTGAAGAGCAAATCAGCATATTAGAATGATTCCTGAAGGATCATGTGATACTGAAGACTGGAGTAATGATGCTGAAAATTTAGCTTTGATCACAGGAATAAATTATATTTTAAAATATATTCAAATATAAAGCAGTTATTTTAAATAGTAAAACTATTTCACAATATTACTGCTTTTGCTGTACTTCGGATTAAATAAACGCAGGCTTGGTGAACCGAAGAGACATAAACAAACATTAAAAATCTTACTGTTCAAAAACTTTTGACTGGTAGTGTATAAAAATGTAATAATGAAATAAAATAATGATTTAATTTTAATAATTTTATTGCAGTGTATTTAATTATTGAACAGTTTTATTGCATTTAATGTAGTTAATTACTGAATAAACAACATATCTTTATAATAGTATAATATCTTTTAAAAGTATTTGGATGTCCTTGGCATTAAGGTTTAAAAACACCTGAGGTGGAAGAAGTGACGAGGCACTATGGAATTTGCAAAGTAAGTCAAATGTAAGCATGTATACGTCAACTTATCTTAAGTTACGAAATGTTGACGGAAAGGAACAGTTCCCTTTTCAAAATGCGTCTATATTAAAAGTGAGTCATATGTCTCAGTAACCAGTCAGGAGTTGGTTAATTTTAGTTCACTCGGATTCGTCAGGATTCGCCAGACTGGCTCAATGAGCTTGTGCGTATTTGAACGATTCATTAAAAGAACCGGCTCATTAGAGTCATCTGTTCGTGAATCGAACTACGCACGTCTCGCTGTAGTATGTTTGTTTTTACGTCAGTGCTCAAGAAGCGTTGAATAGCGTAAAAAGCGCTTTTGAAAAAACGGCTACACACCTTCTGGCGTCATGTCAGAAAAATGTAAATACAATATATGACGTTTAAGAAACTAGTTAGATGTATTTGACAACTCATATTTTACATATTTCTGATACAGTATGAACGGGGAAGCATTTCTTCTCATACCTTGCGTAGGCTATTTTACTCAACCCCAGGCGTTACAAAACACCTTAAAGCTTTGAAGTTCAAATAATTCAAAATGTTTTAAAATCTTTGGTTATCAGTTCAGATCTTTTAAATACTAGGCTACACGCCAAACAACTTTGATATTGACTTCTTTTGGAGTGACTTACCTAGTACCATGGTCATGAATTGTTCCTCCACCCCTGCCTCCAGCAGCATAGGTGGGATGTAGATGGTCCCAGCAGCCAAACATACCTCCAGACCACATGTTAACGCATTAATCAAGAACAACTGCGAGATCCTGCCATGCATGTCCAGATTCTCCACTCTTTCACCTCTTCAAAGACTGTAGTAATGAAAGAAGCTGTTTAGCCATGCTGGAATATTATTGATGCATATATTCAATATTATGACTTCTATACCCCTTGCAAATGGATTCAGAGGACTTTATATTGTAATCTAATTTTATATTGTACTCAACAATATAATTTGCATCTTTATTCAAGCATGACATCCAACTTCCTGTGAATTTCAGTCATGTGATTATGATCGTTGACACCAGGATGTTTGACTGAATATTACACCCCTTTAGTCAACATAGTGTGTTTGCTAAGGACTATAAAATAATGACGAGTTTCTTAGCACTCAGCTAAGCACTCACTTTGACCTTAAAAAGCTATGAGAAACATTATGTACTGATGAGAGTACATCTATT